>JAJPUD010033930.1:0-11105 GCA_023553655.1 Myrmecobius fasciatus
TAACAATCAGGGTAAATTATTAAATCAAAGATTATGACTTCATAAAAATGGTACATTATTGCATCACCATCAGATTATAACATCACAGTCAGGGTGCATTATTGTATCACAAAAAGAGTGTTATATCACAGAGTATCACACCACCATCAGGCTACATTATTAAATCACAATCACAGTATAACATCACCATCAGGTGATATTATTGTATCATAATAAGAGTATTACATCATAATATAGGTTTTAATCTGCTATTGAGACAAGGTTAGAGGAGGTCACAGAGAGTCCTGTCTACACTCTACTATCTTGGCTCTGCCCCCTCCTAATAGACTTTGGACAGACAATGCCATCTGCTTTCAGGAAAAGAACTATGGAAACTTAATTTAAATCAACAAATGCTTCGTTCTTTTTTTCTGTTGTATTTTTTTTTAATCTCTCTCATGGTTTTTCCCTTTTGCTCTGATTTTTCAGTATCCATCAGGTTGTCAGTTTCATTGGCATTAAGTTGGGCAAAGTAGGTCCCAATAATTGTTTTTTTCTTTTTCTTCACTTCTTGCAAGTTCACGTTACTCATGAACTGGTAATTTAGTTTTCTTCTTTGTTTACATAAAGTTACCTAATTACTTATATTTTTATAATGTTTAAAAAACAGAGCTTAGTTTCATTTGTAAATTTAATGGGGGTGTTCGTGGAGGGGTTATGTTGTTTTTCATTTCAACTTTGTTAATCACTCCTTTGATATTTGAGATTTATTTTTTGGTGTTGTGAGGGAGATATTTGTTGGTTTTCTAGGGGTTTTTTTGTTACACTATGAATTCATTGATCTGCTCTTTTTCTCTTTTATTGACACAAGTTTTTAAAGGTAGAAAATTTCCCCTAGGTATTGATTTAGCTACGTTCAGTAAATTTTGATTTGTTCTCTCACAGTTGTCATTTTTTTAATGCAAGTTATTTTTTTTATTGAAGCTTTTTATTTCTATAACATATGTATGGGTAGTTCCTCAGCATTGATCATTACACAGCTTTCCATTACAAATTTTAGCCCTAGTCCTCTCCCCTCCCCTAGATGGCAGGAAGTCCACTACATGTTAATAATGTAAAAATACTTGACAAGGTATGCAAGAAAAATCGTATCTACAAGAAAAAAAAAGAAAATCAGAGAAAGGCAACACAATGCAAGCAAACATCAATAGAGATAAGGAAAATGTTATGTTGTGGTCCCCATTTCATATCCCCCCTTCTGGGTGTATATGGCTTTCTTCACTGAACAATTGGAACTGGTTTGAGGTAATTCTTTGTTGCAGAGAGCCATGTCCATCAGAATTGATCATCATGTATTATTTTTGTTGCCGTGTATAATGACCTCCTGGTTCTGCTCATTTCACTCAGCATCAGTTCATGCAAGTCTGTCCAGGCCTCCATCTGGCCCTGAAGATTTTTTCTTAGGGAGTTGATTCATAGCTTGTTCTATTTCTTTTTCTAATATGGGGCTATTTAAATAATTTATTTCCTCTTCTATTAACCTGGGCAATCTATATTTTTGTAGATATTCTTCCATTTCTTTTAGATTATCAAACTTACTGGTGTAAAGTTGGGCAAAATAACTCCTAATTATTACGCTAATTTCCTGTTCATTGGAGGAAACTTCTCCCTTATCATTCTTGAGACTAACAATTTGATTTTCCTGTTTCCTTTTTCTTATCAAATTAACTAACGGCTTATCTATTTTGTTGCTTTTTCATAAAACCAACTCTTAGATTTATTTATTAATTCAATAGTTTTCTTATTTTCAATTTTATTAATTTCCCCTTTTACTTTTAGAATTTTTAATTTGGTATTTAATTGAGGGTTGTTATTTGTTCTTTTTCTAGTTTTTTTTTTTAATGATAAGCCCAATTCATTGATCTTTTCTTTCTGTATTTTATGCAAGTAAACATCTAGAGATATAAAATTGCCCCTTATAACCGCTTTGGCCGTATCCTACAAATTTGGGTATGTTGTCTCATTATTGTCATTCTCCTGGATGAAATTATTGTTTCTATGATTTGCTCTTTCAGCGATTCATTTTTCAGGATTAGATTATTTAATTTCCTATTAACTTCTGGTCTGTTTTCTCCTGGTCTTATATTGCATGTGATTTTTATTTCATCATGATCTGAAAAAGATGCATTTACTACTTCTGCCTTTCTGCATTTGATTTTGAGGTTTTTATGCCCTAATACATGGTCACTTTTTGTATAAGTTTAATGGACTGCTGGAAAAAAAAAGTAAACTCCCTACTGTCTCCATTCAATTTTTTCCACAGATCTATATACCTTAGTTTTCTAACAATTGGTTTACTTCCCTAGTTTCTTTCTTATTTATTTTGTGGTTTGATTTATCTAATTCTGAGAGATCAAGGTTGAGATCCCCTACTAGTATAGTTTGGCTGTCTATTTCTTCTTCCTTCTCTGTTAATTTCTCCCTTAGAAATTTGGATGTTATTGCACTTGGTGCATATATATTTAGTATCCGTATTGCTACATTATCTGTGGCACCCTTTAATATATTATACTTTCCTTTCTTATCTCTTTTGATTAGATCTATCTTGGCTTTTACTTGATCTGAGATAAAGATTGCTAGCCCTCAGGGCACTTTTCTTTCAGGATTTCCTGGAAGATAGTGTTTAGATTCTTTTTTTCATCATGTCTTTCAGGAAGTCCAGTAATCCTTAGATTGTCTCTCCTAGATCTATTTTCCAAGTCAGTTGTTTTTCCTGGGAGATATTTCATATTTTCTTCTCTTTTTAATTTTTTTTTCTTTGTCTGTGACTGATTCTAGAAGTCACATTGAGTCATTCACTTGCATTTGTTCAATTCTTATTTTTAAAGTGTTGTTTTCTTCAGGTACCTTTTTAAGCTCCTTTTGTAACTGGCCAATTTGTTCATTGCACTTTTTTCCACTTTACCAATTTTGTTTTTCAGTAAATTGGTATCTTTTTCATATCAGTTTTGCAGGGCATTATATACTTCTTGCAAGATATTGTATCCTTCTTGCACTGACTTCAGTTTATTTTCCCATTTATCCTCCAGCTCTCTTTTGAGATTCTTTATGCAATCTTCCAGAAAGGCCTTTTGAAAAGGGAACCAGTTATGGTCCTTGATGACTTTCTCTGGATTTGTTTTGTTTAAAGGAAGCTCAGGATCTGGGGTCTGTTCTTCTTTCTCTCTATAGAAGCTGTCTATGGTGAGAGCTCTCTTTTGCTTCTTCAGTTTTTTTAGACAGTGTGGGCGTCTGTTTAAGGCTAGAGAAGGGGAAGCTGCAGTAGTTTGCCCTGGGGCAATTCTTCTAATCTACTTAAGGTGCTGGGGCAATGGGGGCTAGGACTATGCTCGAATTACTCCTTGAAAAGGCAAATCTGCCAGAACACCTGCCCCCAATCAGGGCAGTATCCCAAGTGCCTCAGGTACAATCCAGGTGTGTGGAGTTTGGAGTTTCTGCCACAATGAGCTGAGTCCCACATTCACTTCTGGACTGCACCAAGTTAACTGTTTACCCTTCTGCCCGAGTTAAGCAGACCTGATATGAAGTTTTTCAGACATAACTGCAAGCAGTGTCCAAATGTTTCTGGATTTGTTGACTTGAAGATCAGTTCAGAGGCTTATTTTACTGTTGATTTGAGAGAAGGTCGGGGGAAAACACAGAGAGTCATGTTTTCACTCCGCCATCTTTGGCTGGAGCACAATCAGTTATGCTCCAGTCCCTTATTTTAATTCTGTGTATATCTTTCCGTCCCAAGCATGTTATTTTGTAAAATAACTTAGGGTTGGATCCTAGTTTCTAATTCATTCTGCAATCTGCTTTCATTTTATGAGTTCATCTCATTCTAACTTATAATTAAGATTGGTATGAAAAAAAATTGCTATGTATTTCCTTCCATTTTATTCTCTTCCTTTTCCTTTTTTTTCCACCCATTCTTTTTATTTTTATTATTATTATTTATTTTTTTAAGCTTGTTATTTGTATAACATGTATGGGTAGTTCCCCAACCTTGATCTTTACAAAGCTTTCCAATACAAATTTTACCCCCAGTCCCCTCCCCTCCCCCAGATGGCAGGAAGTCCACTACATGTTAATAATGTTGAAATGCTTGAGAAGTTATGCAAGAAAAATCCTATCTACAAGAAAAAAAAAGAATCAGAGAAAGGCAACACAATGCAAGCAAATGTCAATAGAGATCATGAAAATGTTACGTTGTGGTCCATATTTCATGTCCTTCTTTCTGGGTGTATATGGTTTTCTTCAGTGAGAAACAACTGGAACTGGTTTGAGACAATTCTTTATTGCAGAGAGCCATGTCCATCAGAATTGATCATCATGTAATACTGTTGTTGCTGTGCATGATGATCTCCTGGTTCTGCTCGTTTCACTCAGCATCAGTTCATGCAAGTCTCTCCAGGCCTCTCTGAAATCGTCCTGCTGGTCGTTTCTTACAGAACAATAATATTCCATAACATTCATATACCATAATTTATTCAGCCACTCTCCAATTGATGGGCATCCCTTCAGTTTCCAGTTTCTAGCCACTACAAAAAGGGCTGCCACAAACATTCTGGCACATGTGGGTCCCTTTCCCTCCTCTAAGATCTCTTTGGGATATAGGCCCAGTAGAAACACTGCTGGGTCAAAGGGTATGCACAGTTTGACAACTTTTTGAGCATAGCTCCAAATTGCTCTCCAGAATGGTTGGATCCGTTCACAGTTCCACCAACAATGTATTAGTGTCCCAGCCCTCCCACATCTCCTCCAACATTCATCGTTATCTTTTCCTGTCATTTTAGCCAATCTGACAGGTGTGTAGTGGTATCTCAGAGTTGTCTTAATTTGCATTTCTCTGATCAATAGTGATTTGGAGCAACTTTTCATATGACTAGAGATGGTTTTAATTTCATCATCTGAAAATTGTCTGTTCATATCCCTTGACCATTTATCTATTGAAGAGTGGCTTGAATTCTTATATATATGAGACAATTCTCTATATATTTTAGAAATGAGGCCTTTAGCAGACTGGATTAAAAACCAGAATCCCACAATATGTTGTCTACAAGAAACACATCTAAAACATAGTGACACATATAGGATGAAGGTAAAAGGCTGGAGCAGGACCTATTATGCTTCAGGTGAACAAAAAAAAGCAGGGGTAGCAATCCTTATCTCAGATCAAGTAAAAGCCAAGATAGATCTCATCAAAAGAGATAAGGAAGGAAACTATATTTTATTTAAGGGTACCATAGATAATGTAGCAATATCTATACTAAATATATATGCACCAAGTGCAATAGCACACAAATTCCTAGGGGAGAAATTAAGAGAGATGCAAGAAGAAATAGACAGCCAAACGATACTAGTGGGGGATCTCAACCTTGCTCTCTCAGAATTAGATAAATCAAACTACAAAATAAACAAGAAAGAAACTAGGGAGATAAACCAATTGTTAGAAAAGTTAGGTATGATAGATCTATGGAGAAAGTTGAATGGAGACAGTAGAGAGTTTACTTTTTTCTCAGCAGTCCATGGAACCTATACAAAAATTGACCATGTATTAGGGCATAAAAACCTTAAAATCAAATGCAGAAAGGCAGAAATAGTAAATGCATCCTTTTCAGATCATGATGCAATAAAAATCACATGCAATATAAGGCCAGGAGAAAATAAACCAAAAGGTAATTGGAAATTAAATAATCTAATCCTGAAGAATGAATGGGTGAAAGAGCAAATCATAGACACAATCAATAATTTCATCCAGGAGAATGACAATAAGGAGACAACATACCAAAATTTGTGGGATTCGGCCAAAGCGGTTTTAAGGGGCAATTTTATATCTCTAGATGCTTACTTGCATAAAATAGAGAAAGAAAAGATCAATGAATTGGGCTTATTATTAAAAAAAAAACTAGAAAAAGAACAAACTAAAAACCCTCAATTAAATACCAAATTGGAAATTCTAAAAGTAAAAGGAGAAATTAATGAAATCGAAAATAAGAAAACTATTGAGTTAATAAATAAAACTAAGAGTTGGTTATATGAAAAAACTAACAAAATAGATAAGCCTTTAGTTAATTTGATAAGAAAAAGGAAAGAGGAAAATCAAATTGTTAGTCTCAAGAATGATAAGGGAGAACTTTCCTCCAATGAAGAGGAAATTAAAGCAATAATTAGGAGTTACTTTGCCCAACTTTATGCCAGTAAGTTTGAAAATCTGAATGAAATGGAGGAATATCTACAAAAATATAGATTGCCAAGGTTAACAGAAGAGGATATAAATTATTTAAATAGTCCCATATTAGAAAAAGAAATAGAACAAGCCATTAACCAACTCCCTAAGAAAAAATCTCCAGGGCCAGATGGATTTACATGTGAATTCTACCAAACATTCAAAGAACAATTAATTCCAATACTACACAAACTATTTGAGAAATTAGGGACAGAAGGTATACTGCCAGAATCCTTCTATGAGACCGATATGGTGCTGATAGCTAAACCAGGTAGGGTAAAAACAGAGAAAGAAAACTATAGACCAATTTCCCTAATGAATATTGATGCAAAAATTTTAAATAAGATTTTAGCAATGAGATTACAGAAAGTCATCCCCAGGATAGTACACTATGACCAAGTAGGATTTATACCAGGGATGCAGGGCTGGTTCAATATTAGGAAAACTATCAGCATAATTAATTATATTAATAACCAAATTAACAAAAACCATATGATTATCTCAATAGATGCAGAAAAAGCCTTTGACAAAATCCAACACTCTTTCCTATTAAAAACACTAGAGAGTATAGGAATAAATGGGCTTTTCCTTAAAATGATCAGCAGCATCTATTTAAAACCATCAGCAAGCATCATATGTAATGGAGACAAACTAAAACCATTCCCCATAAGATCAGGAGTGAAACAAGGCTGCCCACTGTCACCATTATATTTAATATTGTATTAGAAATGTTAGCTTTAGCAATAAGAGAAGAAAAAGAGATAAAAGGAATCAGAGTAGGTAATGAAGAAACCAAATTATCACTCCGCCCATTCTTTAAGAGTGTATTTTGCTTTTGACAACCTCAACTGCTCTCCCTTGCCCACCTAAGGAGGGTACAATGTCGTTCTCTACCCAAAATTGCATATATATGAACTCTTCCTATAATCAGTTCAGCTCAACAAGGGAAAAAATAGAGGGCTTACCTTAACAAGGGAATCCAGCCAGGGGAGGACAGACTCTCCCCATTTTGGGTCACCAAATGTTGGGGTTGGGATGGGACCCCAAAAATTTGTGGTCAGAGACTGATGTCAGGGATTTCTCAAAAGAATTTGCAGGTTTGAAGCCATCTCCAAGTCAAGGGTCAAAGTTTACTGTAATTGTAATGCCAACTGGAGCATGCTAAGGTCCAAATGAATTTGGCAAAGAACCAAAAGCAAGGAGATAGATTTATAGGACACTCAGTGCAGAGCTGACAGATAGGTCTGAGGGGTGATCTCTTCACTGTTGTCTCAGGAACCTGGTTGTGGCTGACCAACAGAATGCCTATCTGACAGTCAGCAATGTGTGAAGGAGCATCGTAAGGCCGGAAGACTTTAGAACAGAGGGTGGAACCATAGTACTTTGAGGTCAGGGGACCTCAGGATGACCACTGTATTTACCCTAGAGGCCATACCTTATGGAAGGGACTCTTTCTTTTCGTCCTTTTCATATTCATATTCTCAGGACATACTTAGTAGACACTTGAGACATGGTGCCCAGTGAGTATAACTTCAAGTCTTCTGATCTCACTGAGAGAAAAAGGAAAAGAAACAAAACCATTTAGACCCAGTGACCTTTAGGCACATCAGGGTTTTAATGGGCTAATCAAAGATAATAGTGGATAAAATATAAATTCTGTAACAAACAAATCTCAGTGGCAAAAACACAGGTTAGAAGATCTGGATTCAGTCCATATTGTATTTTTGAGGAACTTTTAAACCTGGAGATGAGCTCTTTCAATACTGGTAATTATATAAACCTCATGTTTTCCAGTAGGTTAGGACAAGTAGAATCCACAGAACAAGATGGATCTGAATACAGTAACATCACTTTATTGTTGGTTACATCCATATTTTCTCCCATGTAGCATATAAGTTATTTAGGGAATGTCCTCTTCCATGATTTTCTGGTCAGTAACAAACTCTTGTAGTTGAATGGACCTCAAAACCATCTCTGTAGAAGATCTTGAGTGAGAGAGAGTCCGTTCCATTTGGGCACAACTGAAAAGGTTTAAAAAGCTTGTTATTTTTATCAGGCCTAAAACAATCCTTCTGAAATTTCACCTCTTGTATCTAGTTGTGCAGTTTGAGGGGAACCAGACTGAATTTTCATCTCTCTTCCACAGGGACCGCCCTTCATGGACTTGAAGATGGCTAAAATTTGGTCCTTCTCAAGTCCTCTCTCAGGTCTAAATATCCTTGGTTCCTCTCACCATTGTCATTGCCTTTGGAACAAGCCCCAGCTTGTCTTTGTCTTCTCCAAGATGTCATGCACTAAACTGACCAAGGCTGAGTACATGTCTCTCATTTGGAAAATATGTCTTTCTTAATTAACCTTGAATAGCAGTAGCTTTGGGGGCTTCCATTTTTACAAAATTGCTGTTGCTGTGTACCATATTCTCCTGGTTCTGTTCACTTTCCTTTCTGTCAGTTCATGCAAATATTTCCAGGTTTTTCTGGAACCTGATGGTCATTTCTTATAGTACAATCATATTCAAAACCATCTACCACAACTCTTTTGGCCATTCTCCAACTGATGGGAATCCTCTCAATTTCCAGTGGTTTGTCCCTACCAAAAATGCTCTTATTAATGTTTTTGTACAAATAGATCCTTTCCCCCTTTTCTTTGATCTTTTTTGGATACAAACCTGAGAGATATTGCTAGGTCAAAAGATATGCACAATTTTATAGCCTATATAATGCTTTTCGCTGCTACACACACACACACACACACACACACACACACACACACGTATGCAAAAGTATATACAGGCCACCTTCCTTAACCTTTTTTTTTATCATTTTTATCACTTTTGTTTTCCTTGAATTTTGTGGTTTTACTAGTTTTATAAAATAATTCTTTGGTAGTATGATTGGTATCACAGTGAATGAAATTAAAGCAACAAATAAATTCCCTCTCTATCCTTCACAACGTCATTCATAGAAAGACTGCTTCAGTCTACGTGTAAGGTTAGTTAGTTTTTTTTTGAAATGTTGTTACTGCTGGAATAGCTATGATTCCTGGGTTCATTTTACACTGTTAAGAGCTACGCTGATTTACTTCTGTATATGTGTAACTAATCAGTTCTATCTATCAACCTCTTTCTTTTCCTTGTTACCCTTCAGTCATGTCCAACTCTTTGTGACCCCTTGCACTCAACCTTCTCCTCTTCTGCTGCCCCTTCTCCCTTTTGCCTTCATCCTTTCCCAGCATCAGGGTCTTTTCCATTGAGTTCCATCTTCTCAGTATGGGGCTAAAATATCTAAGTTTCAGCGTCAGTTTTTGAGTTTCCAATGAGTGACTTGAATTAATTTCTTTAATTATGGACTGATTTGACCTCCTTGCTGTCCAAGGGAGTCTGGAGAGACTTCTCCAGCACCACAGTTCAAAAATGTTCATTTTGCTGTTGCTCGTCTTTTTTTAAAACTGTCCACCTTTTATAGCCATACATTTTTCTGGGAAATCCATGGATTGGACTATGCAGAACTTTGTTGGTAAGGTGATGTTTCTATTTATTAGTACGCTGTCCACATATGCCATAACTGTCCTTTCAAGAAGCAAGTGCCTTTGAATTTCATGGCTGCCGTCACTTGCAGTGATCCTTGAACCCAAGAATACAAAATCTGACACTGCTCCCATTTCTTCTTTCTCTATTTGCCAGGAAGGGATAAAACCAAGATTTTCTTTTTTTATGCTAATCTTCAAACCAATCAGTTATTCCATGTTCGGTTTTAACCGCTGCTGCTTGGCCCACATACACGTTCCTCAGGAGAAAAGTTGATCTGATCCTCCCATTTCTTTAAGGACTTCTCACATTTTGTTGTGATCCACAGAGTCAAAGGCCCTAATGTATTCGGTGAAACCGATGTAAAATTGTTTTTTTCTGGAGCTCCCTTATTTTCTCCAAAATTCAACAATTCTTCACTTTGCTCTAGTTGTTTCAAAAACACATTGACTCTTCTGGTACATCTCAGTTTCCATAGCGCTGAAGCCTGACTTGCACAATCTTAAGTATAAGCTTGTTGGCCGTGAAATGAGTTCCATTGTTTGGCAATGGGAACATTCCTTGTTAGTGCCTTTCTTTAGCATTAGGGTAGGAATTGATCTTTTCTAATCCAGTGGTCACTGTTACATTTCCCAAATTTGCCCTATAGTGAGGGCAGCACTTTCACACAGTACAGATAGAATTCCATTACCTCCTCTGTCCTTATTGGCAATGCTTGGCAGGCATAAAGCCCCCTTGACTTTATTCTCCAGGATGTCTGGCTCTAGATCAGTAAGCCCGCCATCGTGGTCATTAGTGATGTTCAGATTTTCCTTGTGTTTTGTGTATTCTTGCCACCTACTCTCAATCTCTTCTGCTTCTGTTAATTCCTATCATTTTTGCATGAAACATGGCTTCGATTTCTCTAATTTCCTTCATTTTTTGTCTGTCCCATTCTATTGTTCTCTTCCATTTCTTTGCATTGCTCTTTTTAGGAAAAACTCATTAGCTCTTTTTGCTATTCTGTGGAATTCTGCATTCAGTTGGGTATATGTTTCCCTTTTCCTTTACTTCTTTTCCCCACTCTTTATAAAGCCTCATCAGACTGTCAATTTCTTTTCTTGCTCTTTTTCTTTGCAATTTTTTGTTGCTGCTGCTTCCTATACAACATTGCAAACAACTCTGTAGATCTGCAAGTACGCCATCTACCAGACCTAATCCCTTAAATCTATTCATCATCTCCACTTCATATTCCCAAGGGATGTTATTTAAGGTCACACCTATATGCTCTGCTGGTTTTCCATACTTTCTTCAATTTACATCTAAATTTTGCAATAAGAAGCTCATGAC
>JAJPUD010033933.1:0-11103 GCA_023553655.1 Myrmecobius fasciatus
TGGAACTGTGAATGGATCCAACCATTCTGGAGAGCAATTTGGAGCTATGCTCAAAAAGTTATCAAACTGTGCATACCCTTTGACCCAGCAGTGTTTCTACTGGGCCTATATCCCAAAGAGATTTTAAAGGAGGGAAAGGGACCCACATGTGCAAAAATGTTTGTGGCAGCCCTTTTTGTAGTGGCAAGAAACTGGAAATTGAAAGGATGCCCATCAATTGGAGAATGGCTGAATAAATTATGGTATATGAATGTTATGGAATATTATTGTTCTGTAAGAAATGACCAACAGGAGGATTTCAGAGAGGCCTGGAGAGACTTGCATGAACTGATGGTGAGTGAAATCAGCAGAACCAGGGGAACATTATACACAGCAACAAGACTATATGATGATCAATTTTGATGGACATGGTTCTCTTCAACAATGATGTGATTCAAACCAGTTGTTCAGCGATGAAGATAGTCATATACATCCAGAAAGAGGCCTGTGGGAACTGAGTGTGAACCATAACACAGCATTTTAACGCTTTCTGTGAATATTTCCATGCATTTTGTGTTTCTTCTTAGGTTGTTTTTTCTTCTCCTTCTAGATCTGATGTTTCTTGTGCAGTCCACCACCCCAAGGAAGCCTGTCACTTTTGTATATTAAGCATTCATCTTTTTTATGTTCTACACTCAGCAGTGTTAAGATTTGATTCAGAGGCAATCGTCTCTTTGTCCGATTTAACTATGCGTGTCATGGAAGCAGAAACTTTCAGGGCTAAGGGCCTTAGAGGTTATGTGGTCCCAGAGAGTACGACACCCCCCCCCAAAGGGTCATCTAGACTCTTCTTGAATACCACTTCTGAGGGGGAGCTCACTTTTTTACAAGGCAGGTCCCATTTCATTTTTACACAGCTCAATTTGTTAGAAATAATAATTTGCATTTCACTACCGCTGCTTAAGGTTTTATAAAATGCAGTTGTCCACAATAAGATTTCCAGGTAGATAGTACAAATGATGAAATGGAATCAAAGTGGCTTGTCAAAGTCAGCAAGTGTTAGAGCGACCATTCCAAGCTGGGGCCTTGCCTTCAAATCTAGTTCTTTGTTCCACTATACCTCCAAAGTTCTTTCTTTAGCCTGAATCAGACTTCATGAAACCTTCATCCATCTGTCCCTTGTCAGGTCTCTGAAGCCACAGAGAATAGACTTAATTTCCCTTCCATTGACCTTTAGACAATAAGAGTGCCCTCTAAATCACCTAAAGGATCAATGACTTAACATTTGTGAAACACTTTGTAAAGCTTGAAGCATTACTTAAATGCTACCTATTATTATCATTAATATTATTTTAAAAAATAAAGCAAAAGCTCTCTTCAGCTGTCTGGGGCCACATAACCTCATTATGGCCACACTTCTGGACCTCATACCACCTTTCCTTTTTCTATTATTAAAACTGAAATTGGGATTTCCTGTAATGAATTATCCTCTACACCTGTAACCAGGAACAATGGGCTGCGTGTGGCCACTCAATCCAGGAAAGCATGCCAAAATATCTCTTTGAATGCTCAGCTGTTGAGGTTGCCACTTTCAGTCATGTAATTCTAGAAGGTTATTAGTGAAGGTTATTAGCTAACATTTTCATTACCACTTTAAAGCCTCTTCAAATTTAACAATTCACAATCGCTCACAATTGACAGGATAAGGCAAGCTGTTGTCATACCTGTTTTGTATATGAGAAAAGTGGGGAATGAAAACACGAGTTAAATGAAGGGTCACGGGGCTAGAATGATACCCTTGGCCTTGCCAGGCCAGACCCTAATCCTTGGTTTACCACTGTTCTTCCTAGGCGGGAAATGATGTAACCACCCACACTGGGACAATGGTAGTCAGATGCCAGGTCTCGTAATTAAAGCCCCATGACCTTTTGGTCAATTTCCTGGAACTTGATGTATTATACATATAAACATAAAGGAGCATGTGGCAAATTGCATTTTTTTCCTCCCCAAGACAACTGGAAATGTATGGAGGGGGGAAAAATCTGAACAGCAGAAATAAGCATTCATTTCAAATTTCAAGCCTTTAAAAAAATCAGAATGTAAACCCAGATTTCAAACACTCAATTTCCATACAGCATGGATTTGAGTCTTAGCATGCAGAAATGCTCCATTCAATCCTAGATCCACAAAGCCAACTCTCCCTTACAATATAAATGAGCTGGATTGGGTGTTTGTGCATGTGTCTATGGGTTGGTTTTAGATAGTGAAAATAAACTCATCACTGGAAGGGTAGAAAACAACATGAATGGCTGGGCTTTTGTTATCAACATTAATCATTCATCATGGAATTAGAGTTATTTAATATTTGTCTAATATAAGAAAAATAAATTTTCATTTTTTTAACTAACCCCCCCCAGAACTCACAAGTTGATTTAAAATATTCATGTAAAATGAACCTGGGAGACCTCTTTATGTTCAGCTCTTGAACCCGAAGACTCACATTCAAAGAGACCTTTTGGAATCTGATCAGCTATTTGACAAACCACCCCTACTTATTTCTATGGACTTTAAGAGCCTTTGGCAGGGACTCAAAAGATGTCTTTGGATATTCAATAGTTCTTTAAAAAAACTATATTTTAATTTACTAAAGAGAAATACATTTTATTTGCTTAGGAATATGATCTAAAATGAATTAGAAAAGCACCAATTAATATTTTCCTTGCAACAGACTGCTTCCATGTTAGCAACAAAAGATTTCTGGGTGCTTTTTTCACACTCAATTTTTTTCAAACGATTTCTATTTGAAATCCTCCAAATTCAGCTGATTTTTTATTCCTAACATAGCTTTGGGACGATGCATATTCATTAATGGATTCAGCCAACAGCTTCTAATCCGGGCAAAGCCAAAAGCTAGATGCCGTTGGAGGAGACAAATTTGTACAAGTCACAGCTCCATCCATAGGTATTAACCAACTGCTACAAAAAACTTTGACTTGAACTGCAACGTTTAATTTATAAAGTACAATACTACTACTACTACTACTACTACTACTACTACTACTACTACTACTTCTACTACTACTACTACTACTACTACTACTACTTCTACTCAAAGCTGCCATTTCAAGGTCTACAAAGGACTTTACATATATATATATCTGTTTTGATTTTTTCCAAACAGGAATAAAAAATACGTGTAGCATCCATGTAATTAATGCTTAAAATAAAATTTTAAGTAACACATGTGATTGTGAAACACAAAGGTCTTTAAGAAAACTAATCAGTTAACATGTGAAACATTCACTGATAATAGCACAACTAGATCTACAATTCTTTGTTTTATTTTTTTGGTCTTCTTTTATTTTTTTTCCCTAAAGCAGACAACTGCTATTTTATTCATTATTGTTACATTTTCTTTTATATTGTTAATCCCCTAGAACATTTTTATCCCCTGAGGCTGTTATTGTTTTTATGAGACTAAGAATAATTGCAACAGGAACTAAAAAAAAGCCTTTTAAGATAAAACAATGATAGTTTACATGTATAATACCAATTCAGATTTCTATAGCATTCTGTGATTTGTAAAGCACTTTACATACATTACAAAATCCAGGTGGCTCCCAGTCTACTGTGGTTGCCATTTACATAGATTAGCCTGTTAGGAAGTGCTTTACATGCCCAGACCCCCTTCCCCCATCCCCACTTACACATTCATTATCTCATTTGATCCTCACAATAAAAACTGCATGTAGCTTTAGTTTCCCAAGATTAATACTTTCATGACAGGAGGTGCTGTTAACAACTTTTAAGTAAAGTGATCCAATCAATTATAAGATCATTTTATAAATTTATCAGTTGAAGGACTTGCTTTTGGGGAAAAAAAGTTTACTTTTTGGCCACAGTGCTCTTTGGCTTGTCTATCCTTGTCTCTACCTTTATTTGGTGTTTAAATGGTCATTTTTTTTTCTTTGAAAAGCCCCCAAGACCCAAAGCAAAATAGAGTCCATTTCTTCAGCCAATGAAGTCAGACAACACAGAAGTGGTTGGGAATGGTTGCACATGCACTTTTGTAATTTACCATTAGTTAAAAGAAAGGCAGCCCTGACTTTAACAAGACAGAGCAGACACTGTCCAGAGTATTTAAGCAGGATTTTGTTGCTTTTAAATGTCTTCATTCTGATGCCGTTCTTGCCACCTTGTTTCACTTCATTTACATCTTCCTATAGTTCTTAAAAGTTTTCATATTTGTTATTTCTAATAGCCCAATGATATTCCAATTTAATTTGTGTAGTACTACATGATCGGTTGGATAAATGCTTTGTTCTCAATCTTTGGCTACTAATAATAGTACTAATAAATATTTGCGTACTGGCCCTGTTTCAACTTGGGGTTGGGGTGGGCAAGGAAAGAGGGAAGGAATTGATATCAGTTTGGTTGTCTATGTAACCAACTTGTAGTATGCCAGACTTGGAATGAATATGAGTAATTATTCAACCAAACCCTTGTCCCCATTTGACAGAGGCAGCACCTGAGGCCGAGAATGGAAAGTGACTTTGGCCTGAGCCTCAAAGCACAGGTTCCAGATATGGATGGGAAGGCCAGACCACCTTGGCACCAAGGCCAGTGTGCTTTTCATCATAACATACTAAAGTGTCTGCTGACCAGCTAATGTTTTGTTTTGTCTTTAGAAAACTCCTGTATCAGTTGTCTATAGAGAGGTACTCGAATTTGCTTTTTTTAAAAAGTGTGCCAATTTCATAAGCCCGATGTTTCAAAACAAAGCTTCTTAAACCTTGGAAATTTCTTGGCATATTTTTCAAACTGCTTTCTCGTGGGCTTGCCTTCCTGTCTTGTCAGCTTTAGCTAGGAAACAGAAGTCCACTTCAAATGTGGTAGGATCATGACAGCACGTGGTGACAGTGATAGTGTGGAACAGGACAGGTGAGGAACTGAAAGACACAGACCGAAGATTCAATCTAATAAGGCAGGAGCCAGGTGATCTACTCAAGCTCAAAGTGGTTTAATTAGCCACTTTGTCCACCACCCAAATAAAGGGTGATTTCTGTTCTATGCACTTTAATCCCCTTTCTTTGGACAACACTCTGAGCACCAGGTGGTGTATTTGGACTCAAAAGGCTGCTCACTCTGCATGCATGCTAACTCCCTCCTGCAACTGTGAAGAGTCACCTGGGATTTGAAGGAAGCTTTGAAACTTTTCCCCAGTCACCTTTAGTTGCTGAATTGCAAAAGCAACAATTGATCCAAAAATGAAAAGGAGAAACAGAAAGAAACTACAGAAGAGTCCAGCTTTTCTACCACCTCTCCCAGTCCCTACAAAGGCAAAAATCCTTTGTATGTCGCCCTGACAGTCTGTCTTCTTTCTTGTGTGCAATACCAGGCACAAATGAAGGCTTAATAAATGGCCAGTGATGATTTCATGGTTTGCATGGAGCATGAGAGCATTAGCACAAGCTGCTTCCAGCTACAAAAGTCTAAATTAAAAAAAAAAAACAAAAACAAAAAACAAGATTCCTCTGATGTTGTATGGTTGCGAACCACAGAATATTATAATCTTAGAAGAATCAAAATTTCAGATGACCTAAAGCACAGTGGAAAAACACACAGCGACAGAGCTAAGATGGCGGAGAGAAGGCGGTGACTCACTGAGCTCTTCCCCAAACCCCTCTGAACACCTTTAAATAATGACATAAAACAGTTCCCGGAGCAGCAGAACTCACAAAAGGATGGGGAAATCATTTTCCAGCCAAAGAAAATTTAGAAGGTCAGCAGGAATGGGCTATTACACCTGGGTAAGAGTAGAACATAGTCTAGCTCGGGCTGTGCCAGCACAGACCAACCCTCAACAAACCAGGAGCATCATAGTGTTTCAGAAGGAGATCACAGGAGTCTCTTTTCTAAAAATTGAAGTAGGATTCTGTTGCTTTACCCATACTTTTTAGATCCAGGTGGCAGTTCCGGCTGGCAGTCCCAGGGTGAGGAGGAGCACTAGCACACCACAGTTTGCTACTGCAGTGGAGCTGACTGAGACCCTCATCACAGTTCCAGGGCAAAAAAGAGTGCTTGTGGTTGCTCACAGACACCTATCCTTAGATCATACCACCTGAGAAGAACTGAAAACTATAGGTCCCTAAAATATCTCTGAAAACAGCTGCACAAAATCCCTGAAGCTTGAGACAATACACCCTCCACCCTGGAAGCAGAGCCCTACTTTAACAATGAGTTAAAAGTCAGGAAATAGACTGAGAAAATGAGCAAATAACAGAAAAAGATTTTGATCATAGAAAGTTACTATAGTGGCAAAGATCAAAATACACACTCAGAAGATATCAAAGTCAAAGCTCCTGCATGCAAAGCCTCCAAGAAAAATATGAATTGATCTCAGGCCATGGAAGAGCTCAAAAGGGATTTTGGAAATCAAGTGAGAGAGGTAGAGCAAAACGTAGGAAGAAAAATGAGAGTGATCCAAGAAAATCATGACAAATGAGTCAACAGCTTGGTAAAGGAGACACCAAAAAATACTGAAGAAAATAACACCTAGAAAAGCAGTGCTGACCAAATGAAAAAAAAGAGGCACAACAATTCACTAAAGTAAAAGTAGAATTGACCAAATGGAAAAGGAGATACAAAAGCTCACTGAAGAAAATAATTTCCTAAAAATTAGAATCGAGCAAATGGAAGCTAATGACTTTACGAGAAATCAAGAAACAATAAAACAAAACCAATAGAATTTCAAAAAATATATAATGTGAAACATCTCATTGGAAAAACAACTAACCCAGAAAACAGATCCAGGAGAGAGTTAATTTAAAAACCATTGGACTTTCTAAAAGCCATGATCAAAGAAAGAGCTTAGACATCATCTTTCAAGAAATTATCAAGGAAAACTGCCCTGATATTCTAGAACCAGAGGGTAAAAAAACAGAAATGGAAAGAATTCACTGATCATCTCCTGAAAGAGATCCTAAAAAGAAAACTCCCAGGAACACTACAGCCAAATTTCTGAGCTCCCAGATCAAGGAGAAAATATTGCAAGCAGCCAGAAAGAAACAATTCAAGTATTGTGGAGCCACAGTCATAAAGAAGATTTAGCATCTTCTACAATAAAAGATCAGAAGACTTGAAATATGATATTCTGGAGAGCAAAGGAGCTAGGATTACAACCAAGAATCACCTATCCAGCAAAACTAAGTATAATCATTCGGGAGAGAAAATAGATGTTCAATGAAATAGAGGACTTTGAGGCATTCTTGATGAAAAGATCAGAGCTGAATAGAAAATTTGACTTTCAAATATAAGACTGAAGAGAAGCATAAAAAGGTAAACAGGAAAGAGAAATCATAAGGGACTTAATAAGGTTAAACTGCATTCCCACATGGGAAGATGATACTTTTAAGTCATAAATACTTTCTTATTATTAAGGCAATCAGAAGGTGTATATGTAGACAGAAGGCACAAGGGTGAGTTGAATATGAAGGGCTTATATCTAAAAATATAAAATTAATGGGTGAGAGAGGAATGAATTGGGAGAAAGGGAAAGGGGGAATGAGGTAAATTAGCTCACAGAAAAGAGGCAAAGAGAGGAGGGGAAGAGGGAGGAGGTGAGGAGAGTAAGTGAACCTCAAAGAGGGAAGAACATACACACTCAATTGGGTATAGAAATGAGAGAAAGGAAGGCAGACTGGGGGAGGGAGTAGTCAGAAGCAAGACACTTTTGAAGAGGGACAGTGTGAAAAGAGAGAGAAAATAGAATAAACAGAATGGAGAGAATAGAATAGAGGGAAATGTAGTAAACAATTGCAAGTTTCTCTGATAAAAGGCCTCATTTCTCAGATGAGAACTGAGTCAAGTTTATAAAAATAAAAACCATCCCCAATTGATATGAAAAGAGATGAAGTTTTCAGATGAAGGACTCAAAGCTATGTAGAGCCATATGAAAAAATGTTCTAGTTCACTGTTGATTGGAGAAATACAAATTAAAATAATTCTGAAATACCTCTTCATACCTATTAGATTGGCTAAAAGGACAGAAAAGGAAAATGACAAATGGTGGGGTAGATGTGGGAAAAAATAAGACATTAATGCACTGCTGGTGGAGTTGTGGGCTGAATCAACTATTCTGTAAAGCAATTTGGAACTATGCCCAAAGGACTATAAAACCATGCATAACTTTGACTAGCAATACCACTACTAGACCTAAATTCCAAAAAAAGATTTAAAAACCCCCAAATAATAGGACCTATATGTATAAAAATACTTATAGCATCTCTTTTTTTGGGGGGGGGCAAAGAATTAGAAATTGAATAGATTGGGACCTGTGCATACGAATTAGGTAAAGAACCAGAGGGCTCATGGCAGCCCCTGGACAAAAATCACACAGTCTCTCTGGCAGAGCCTTGCTATCTGGACAGAAAAAGGGTAGAGATCTTTTAGGATAACCCTTTCATTCTGCAAATGGACCAGAGAAAGGAACTGACTTGCCCACTGTCACACAATGACTATGTGGCTGAGTTAGGATTTGAACCTGTTTCCAAGTAAGATGCTCTTTCTCCCCTACTGATGGTGGGGAAAAAATCCAATCTTCCATTGTATGAATATCTACCAAATTTGTGAATACTTTCCACTTTTACTTCCTCCTATCTATTCTTCTAATTTCCTGACCACTGGAGAAAACAGCAAACACAATCTGATAAGTATTGTTTATGTTACTAGAGATTGCCAATTAATTTCTCTCAAACAATTCCTATGCTCCTTTTTGTTAATTTTTCAACAAAAGCTTCCTCATTTTCTCTGTGAAGAACAGGAGGCTTAGTAGTTGTAATAAAAAAAAAAACCTTCTTGGTCCATTCATTTGTGGTGAATAAAAGATAAGGGATAAAGTCAGAAAAAGAAAGATCATGAATTATACTGGATTTCTATCCATTTCTCACCAGAGTTCAAACTGCTGCTATGTGTGCCCATGTATTGTGTGTGTGTTTTATATATATATGAATGTAATCTATATAAAACACACAGAGATACATACATATGATAGAAACTAATGTAAAATGAGTTGAGCTGAGTGATGTCTTGGGTCCATTCTAGCTTGCAAATTCTATGGCTTCTCCACATTCTCTTTAGTGAGGCAGCCTATTCAAAGCAGAGAGCATTTAAGGGGCTCACAACTCCATTTCTATTATGCACAGAAATCCACAATGAATATAACACAGGATTCAGCAACCTCTATAGTCCTGAGGGCCTCCTGCAGTGCTGGGCACAGCCTCACACACAATATCTGAATTAGAAGGGACCTTAGAGATCGGGTTTCCCTTTCTCTCCCACCCCATTTTCCAGAGGAAGACCCGAGGGCCCAGAAAAGCAAAGTGACTTGCCCAGGATAATCAGCACATATTATAAGTGGAAGAGTTGAGAGTTGGGTCCGATTTCTCTAACCTCAGTCAAGTGATACTGGCAGGCTTGGGGGAGATGGAAAAAAGTTAAGGAAGACAGAGGCAAAAGGGATAAAGAAGGGGAAGGAAAAAATAAAACAAACAAATGAATGAATAAATAACTTTTTAAAAAGGGGAAGGAAGGAAATAGGGAATTTCACCAGGGATTTGTGTGGGAAGAATAGTTCGTGGCAATAGCATGGATTTGGGGAAATACGGAACTTCAACTGAGGTCTGTTATTTTCTAGCTAGGTGACTGTGGTCGAGACACACCACCTGTCAAGTTACCTCATCTATCAAATCAGTACCCCGAAGCTTGTGCCAGCAGCCTGGCAGGGCTATTGTGAGGAAAGTGTGCTATGCTACCTAAAAGGGAGTTACATGAGGTGCCCTTCCCAAGGTATCATTACAATAGCTGATGTTTATATAGTGTTTTATAGTTTACAAAGAGCTTTCATTTAACATGCTTGCATGTGATTCTAATAACACTCCCGTGAGGGAGCAAGTGCAAGCAATCATTGTTAACATTTATATAGCCCTTTAAGACTTACTTCTGCCTTATGTTCTTTATCATTATTTTACAGAAGAGGAGCTGGTGCTCTGGAGGGACACCATAGCTTGTTCTGCACTGGAAGCACATACCTAGGATGTGGCTCCCAGGTGACTGAAGGTTTGAGGGCCTGTGGCCACACTCTTCCACTTATTCGCCATGTCACACCCACCCCCCCTCCAGCCTTCCTTTACTCATGGTAAACTGAAATGACACTCCCACTACCTTTCTCATATAACTGGAGTTTGCTACAGAAATGTGGGCCTGTTAGCGATTAGCACAATTGTGGTACAGAACCTGGAACAGTGTGGTGTAGCCTTGGATAGGGTTCTGGACTTGGAGTCAAGAAGGGAACCAGCTTAGAACTTCCATCTCAGATGCTTACTGGCTGTGAGATGATGGGCAAATGACTAAGCTTTCTCAGCTCCTCTTTGAAACATGGTGGAAACTGCTCATGTTTCTACAGACAGGGCTTTCAGGGTGTCGGGGAGCTTTAAACATGTCCTTTAAGCTCACTCTAATACCCCAGCAGCAGCTACCTCTCGGCCTTGTGACGATCAAATGCAGTAAGTCAAGGAAAGCACTTGGCCAACCCTAAAAAGGTTATTTCTGTGATTATTAGCTGGGAGAGGGAATAATGAAGTAATGCTGTAAAGCGGAGAAAGTTTATTTGGAGCCCGAGGACATTACAAATTCACTTCATGACCCAATGAAGTTGGCAAGTCACTTCACTTTAATCACAGACCAGAATCTGAATGTCAGTCCCCCTCCTTCCCTACTTAGATACTCTGAAGTGAGTCGCCTGACTTCCAAGGGACTCAGTAGTCTCATCTGTCAAATGGAGTTAGACCCCATAACCTCTAAGGTCCCTTCTAGATCTATTAGCAAGAGAGCATTTTTGGTTTCAATGTACAAATGGGGAAATGGAGTCAAGGGGGCTGGGTGAGCTTCGAAATAGGCACTCGAACTCCGGCTTGGGGTCATCACTGTGGGCAGTGAGAAGGGGCCCCGGGCTGTGGGGCCTCTCTCCCGCAGCCCCTCTCCCCACGCCCCGCCCCGCTGCCATTCTCCTAGCAACGGGTGCAGGGAAGCCGGGCCCGCTGGGCCGGGGCCCGGGGCTGCCGTCGG
>JAJPUD010033934.1:0-11102 GCA_023553655.1 Myrmecobius fasciatus
AAAAAAATGGCTTCCAGGAGATTTCTGCTAATTGCTTGTCACCACAATGACAAGTATATCCACAATCTGACTCTAGCCAAGACAGCAAAGCATTCCAGATACACTGAGTTGCTACAGATGGGTTATGAAATGGAGTGGGACACAATAGTGGAGAATATACACTTGGAGAGTTTTTTTTCCCTATCTGAAAAAGCCCCCAAATCCCAACTTTTTAAAACCTTTCATGACACTGATTTAGAAAGCCAAGTAAGGCCTTTCAAATATCATAAAGAAATCTTTTGAGGGCTGGCAGTCCTCACCTGGGAATTGAAGATCAGGCACTTACTCTCTAATTTTTTACCCCAAGCACCTAACAGTGCCTGGCACAAACCTGTTTTTGACTGACTGATTTAGGTTGAAATAAGAACAAAGGTAAGCTCAAAAGCTAGGATCTGATTGGTACCTTCCTATGGAGGCCTTTCCTGATCTCTATAGCTACTGGTACCCTTTCTCTCAAATAACCTTTTGTATTTACCTACTTTATACATATCAAACTTTAAATTTATCTTGTATATTTTTATGTGAACTTGTTTTCCCATTAGAATGTAAACTTTTTGAGAGTAAAGCCAGCATCATTCCTGGTACTTGTGTCCAGAACAATGTCTGGCATATAAAAGGCACTTAATATTTGGTTGATTGATCTACTGACACAAAATGAAGACTTGAGATAAACGTGAAAACTAATTGTTAGGACGAGGATCCAAGATATAAAGTCCATATTATATTAAAACCAAAATACAGGGAGTAACCATTTGTTTGCCTAAGTTAAGATTCTCCAAAGTTTCCATCCATTTAATAACAACTTCTTACTTTCCTGATCTTCACCTCCAGTGACAGACAGCATATTAATTTCAGACTCTGCACTAAGTCTGTAACTTACTCAACTTCCCCTTCTTACTGTAGGCTCAAATACTATTTGCTCCTCCCAAAAAGCCTTCATAAGCTTCTTAAGTATGAACATTAAGTGACTGGGTCCACAACAAATTTATGCTAGCAAATGTCAGCAGATTCCTCAAGACAATACTTCTATTTTTCTGTATTTGATTTCCTGTCACACTTATCATAGGAGCTATTGCAAACTTTTTCTTCTTTTAAGCTAATCATACCACTCTTAACTTCTTCTTTACCTTCTCCCTAGATTCTCTCTTAAGAGTACCTTATTATACACTTGATTTTAAAAGATATGTCTGAAGGATCTAATCACTTTTCCTTTCTAATCCACACTCTCACTAATCCACTCAACCCTCAAAGTAATTTTCCTAATATATATCATACTAGCCAGCCTGCCTGCCATTTTTGTACATGATATTCCATCTGCTATCTCTGTGACTCGCACTGGCTTCTATTCCTGGAAGGCTCTCTTTCCCAATCTTTAAATTTTGGAAAGTCCGGCTTTCTTTAATAGCTAGCATTTTTATAATTCCCTAAGGTTTTCAAAGAACTTTACACAGATTAACTAATTTGATACTTATAATAGCTCTATGAGGTGAGTAATATTATTTATCCCCATCTTACAAATGAGGAAATTCAGAGAAATTGCAGAAATTACACAAAGGTTAAATAAATTACCTAGGGTTATATAGCTTATTAGTGGTGTCTGAAACAAGATTTGAACTCATGGCTTCCTGATTCTGAGGCTCAAGATCTGCTACAACACTTCTCTATCTTTATCAGTTCAAGCACTATCTCCTACAGCAGGCCTTTCCTGATTCTTCTATTTGCTAATGCTATTTTCTCATACTACATTCCTTCATCTCTTTATTTATGTTAAAAGTTTTATATGTTAGCTTTCCCATTAGAGTGTAAGTTCCTTGAAGACAGGGACTGGTTTTGCTTTTTCTTTATATTCCTATAGTAAGTACTTAATGAGTAAGAATTTAATAAGTACCTACTTAAAAGTATTAAATAGTCATTAATTATATAGTAATATAACAGTAATTAAATATTAAATATTTACTTATTAAATCAATCAACAAGCATTTACTAAGTACTTACTATATGTAGTACTTACTAAATGCTTATTGACTGATTTATATTGATTCCCATGTCTTTTCCTTAAGTTCATTATCTTGCCAATCCACTAGCACTTCAATATACTGAATAACATATTTTTTGATTCATTCTGTTCTTCCACAAGTAGCAGTAACAGATAAGGTCTCAGAGGGTAGAGTTAGGGGGTCAAGTTTGGATCTTATTCCACAGGATGGAAACAATAAAGTAGGTGGCACTAGTTTTAGGTTATCAGACTTCCTGACTGAAGGAGAAGAAACATGTCACTTATTGCCCTAGTTTCTGGGAACGTCTTAGAATGCACAAATTGTGGAAAGAGAATTCCCTATGCTCAAAGACTCTTTGCAAATGACAGAAACCTGGTAGGGACAGCTAACATATTGGATGAGACAGGTTGCAAAAATAATCTGCTAGATAGACCAATGGATTGAAATGAATTTAGTTGAAATGAAAAAGAATAGTTATAAATGTAGGATATCTTATACTTGGGTGCTTAAAGTCACTTTTTCAACAACAAGATGGAAGAACATGGATAATCAGGAGGTTCTACAGGATGACAATCACAAAGTTGAAGGCCTCAAGTCATCTGAAAGAATGGATTCCTTCTCAGACAGGAGTGGGAAATGGATGACCACTGAGGTCCCTTTTAATTTTGGAAGTCTGCTTTCCTGATCAAACTTAGATCTGACTACCAAGTTCAACTCTCTCTTATTTTTAATTTTCTTCCAAAAGCACAAATTCTATTTTGTTTTGATATAAAAATATCCAAATAAAAACCTTTATAAACTACACTCCCAGTCCCTGTGATGCCACAAAACCTTCCATGTTGTCCAACAGTGGGCAATTATCAGTGAAATAATAAGAGTTCAGTAGACAGACTGAAAACATGAAAATCAACTTGTCCTGGTTCACAGAGAATCACTGAGGGTCAAGGCCCACAAACAATACATAAAGGGATCAGGAAAAAATTATTAATAAAAAATATTGGTTAGGTGCCAAATGCCTGCCAGGCATTATGTTCTAATTTGGAGATATAACAACTAAAATGAGATAGTCCTCAAGGAGGTTATATTCTACTGAAGGTCCCTTGCCAAAAAAATCTGAGCAGTTCCATTGACTCTAAGTCCTCTCTAATCCAGATTCTTTAAAGCATGGTTGTCCTTAGGCAAATCCCTGAAGAACGGACAATCATTATTTAGGACAGATGAGGCAGAATCGAAATTAGACAAAAAAGCATATCATTCCCCAAACCTAGTTAACTTAGTATCAAAGTATTTGTAAAGTAGTGATATCCAAAGAATTGAGAAGAAAAGGAAGAGGGTTAGTCAAAGTAGGGATTTAAGGGATTCAGTAGATCAGAAAGACAAAAAGGATCAGAGTCTTGACTACTTCACCTTCAGAGTACTTGCTGACTGAATGCTTAGTGGACAGTCAATTGGTTGACTTCATTAGGAGTTCTGGGAATGTAATTTACAAAAGGTTTTATTTGGAAATGTTTATAACCAAAGAAAATGGAGTTTGCAGTTTTGGAAGAAAATTAAAAATAAGAGAGAGTTGAATTTGGTGGCCAGAGTCAAGTCTGTCCATTGCATCCTTCGCCCCCACTGGCCCTAATGAACCAGCATGATTATAGGTTGCTGTTTTCTGTATATTCGGTGATAATGCAATAGGCTTATGCCATGGAAGGTAGACATAGTTCAACTAATGCACTGCCATTTATAGACAAGGTCCAAGTGCTACTGCTTTATCTGAACAAATTAAGTAGCAGGTAGAGATGAATCAAAGGAAACAAAGTTAGACATTAAGAGCACTTAGAAGGAAGATGGAAAAAAAGAACAATGAAAAGAAAGGGAACTGGCTGTCTCCAAAGAAGTGGAAAAAAATTTCTATTTCCTAGATTTAGGAAAAAAGAGCTCAATAATTTACAAGGCTGATAGTGTAAGTGGACAAAGGCTTCCTGGTAATAGTAATAGATGAAAGGCTGTACAGCTAATAGCTAATAACCTTAGAGTAAAAATGTTTAGCTCAGTGAGGTCTGCCTATATTTGACTTTAATGCAAAATCAGATAATTTGATCAATGCATTTTTTCCCCAGTTAATGCACACAGATACATCAAAATTTATGTTCTAAGGTCTGCTCTGATAAGCTTCTAAATTGAATTTAGAAACCCAGGTTGATAACACACTTTTCTTCAACTTCTAATGTATTTGCTGTTTTCCATTTTTGTAATCTATGCCTACCACTGGTAGGCGCCATCTTCCCAACTACTCAAAGGGAAATCCTGCTCACATGTTAATTTCAATTTTTTACAATCAGTATACCTACTCTCCCCTTCTATCTATGATCCACTGATCATTACTCACCAATATCTACTCTATCCCTCTCCATTCCAGGATTAAGCACCTTAAATTCACAGAAGGAAGATTGAGACTCAGAGCAAAAAATATTTTTGTTCTTCATAGAGCAATACAATTTCAGTGAAAAATTATTTAAAGGGTCATTTAGTCTAATATGTCCCCGAACAAGAATCCAAGTTTCTGTTCTCCATGAATATTCTCCTACATCTCCAAGAAGTGATTGTAGAATGCTTACTTACAGAACTCCAGCAATAGGAAACCCATTGCCTATTGAACTAATTATTACAGAATTTTTTCCATATATGGAGCTGATATCTGTTCATTGGCAGCTTTTGCCCACTGCTCCAAAATATCTCTGGGGCCACAAAAGAACAAATCATATAGCAGCTCTTTTAATACATGAAGAAAGCTACCATTACATTTCCTATCTCCTTTTCATTATTAAAAAAATAAAATGAGAGAATATTTGTTAAGCATTTTGGAAATCTTAAATTGCTATATAAATGCTAGCTACTACATTATCCATAGTATTCGTATTGCTTTCCCAGAAACCCACATTTCCTAATTCTTTTAAAAGTCAACATATGAGCCTTGAACATTGTTGCTACTAGAGGGGGGGGGGCAATCTTATGAGTATGATTTCATATATATTGCTTTCAATTATTTAAGTATAAATCTTTTTTATCTCAGTAGATAGTTTTGATCAATCATGGCTGGAAAATATTATCATTCACTGGCTAGCCTTCTGGAGATGAGTCTCTATACATAGCAAGATTGTTTTTTAGGCAACAGACATGTAATTTGCTATGAGGGGGCACAATGGCTAAAGAAAGCATTACACTCAGGAAAACCTGAGTTCCAAGCCTGTCTCAGACACTTTCTAGATAGCTAACTATATAATCCAGGGCAAAACCACCAGGAATAATAAAATGTATATTTCACAGGGTGGTAGACACATAGGTAAGGACAAATGAGATTATTTAAAGCATGGCTAAAACACTTTGTCGACCTTAAAGCACTATATACATGTTAGCTGCTGCTGCTACTAATACTAATTCTATTGCTGCTAAAACTACTATAAACCTTTTTAGAGACTGCACTGAGCTGGTACAGTTCTGAGGATCAAGAGCACAGCCTACATCATGAAACATCTGAAGAGGATTTTGGGTCTTAATGCTAGATCTCTAGTTGGCAGGGGATAGATGGAGCACTTTACATTTGAACAGCAATCATTACCTCCACTGAGATGTCATCCCTTGTGGCCAAGTTCTGGCTGACTGCAGCCAGAGAGGCCTGCTCAATGTCTCGGATGCACCTATTGATGCCATCAATGGAATAGTCACACTCTCTCTGGCCTGGAGCCTTATCCCTGAAACAAAGAGAATTTTATTAGAAGAAAAGGAGAGTCCAGTTTGCTCTGGGACATCACATCAATGACTAGTGCATTGGGAGGCTCTGACCATGCATCCTCTGTCATTATGCTATTTAATAAACCACAGATTCTCTAATTCTCTTTTTCTAACATCTGCTTTTAAATCTGAGTTATATATTATCCCTGGAGTAAGGCTTTTGGCTCATCAAAGTGAAGGAAATTATAGGTCCTCAATTTGAGAGGGGATCAATAGCTGAAGAATACATTATTTCAGGAAGTAATAAAAACTCCTTTAATCTTAATTGCCCAAATATTCCATGAATTGCCAAATATTGGGGACCTGGGTTAAGGCTTCCCACTGCTTTAAGTACAACACCATTGTAAAAGTTGGCTCAAATTTTACTTCAGATACTTACTGGATATAAAGCTCTGGGCAAATCTCTTAATCTGAGCCTTAGATATAACCTCATCTGTAAAATGGGGATAATAACAGGACTTTCCTCATAAGGTTGTTGTGAGAACTGAACTAGTATATGGAAAACAATTTGTAGATCATAAAGTAATATATGTTAGCTATTATTATTGTTGTTATTATAAAGGGTGAGTTCTACTTCCTGCAAAAATGAGTGGCATTATGCACAGAGTCCCTACTTGTATTAAGGATAAGAATAATCCCTAATGGATTTTTCTTCACATGGGCTTCTAAATTTCACAATGTTGATTAAGAACATTAAGCAGGAAAGTGCTAGTTGATTCTATGACCTTCTCAAGTAAATGAGAAACAAAGTATAACTGTATGAGTCTTTTGTACAGAATTACATCTAATTCTGTAGATAACTGTAGGTAAGAACATTTCAAGAAATCAAAATATTCATATGATTTTACCAGTGAATTAGATTATACCCTAAATCTCTATTTTAGGGCAGAATAGCAAACAACGGTTATCCTTACTTGGATATCTAGTTGACACAGGTGACAGACAGCATTGGCACTGAGATAAAACTACATCACAGTTAAAACCTAGTTTAAATAATAGACCTCATGCATCTGGTGTAATGGGAAGGGCAGTAGATTTGGAGCTGGGAGACTGGGCTTCTAGTTTTAGCTCAATTACTAATTAGCTCTATGACCTTGAGCAAATCAGTTGACCTCAATCTCCCTAACCTGCAAAACAGAATTCATAATGCCAGCAGAACTTATAATATAGGATTGTTTCAAAGATCAAATCAAGGTAATCTGAAACTATAAATCATTATTTATATATATGAATAGAAAACTGATTATTATACTATTGGAAAATGAAGGGTAGCTGAAGGTGAATGCAAGCCATTTGGAAGATACTTACCTAATGGAAGTGATGAGGCTCTTGATTGAGTCTGATACAGTATGAGAATGTCCAGCAAGGACAGACCAAGTGGGTGGGTCTTTAGGATTGATGGCCAAAGAGCAAGCAGTTCTGATCAGGAAAGATGAGCTCTCCAACATGGTTTTAGCTGAGACTAGAATGGGTTCCTGCGCTCGAGATCCCTAGGAAAAATAAAGTAGTAGAATTGTTGCTAGTTTGGAAATAACAAAGTCTAAGTTGGGGGCAAAAAAGTATTTCTTGAAGGTGATATTTATTAAATAGGTGTCTATGTAGCCTTTCAGGATTTGGAGAAAACAGTGTGTTTGATGGAGTTCTAAGTTTCTGAGGACAAGGTAGCCAAACTGATTAGGAAGCTTTCTTCTTATGTCTGATGACAGATGGGGAGTCAGTAACCAAGAAAGACTTTTGCAGAGTTATCAGCATAGCAATCCATGCTATAATCTTCTTACTGAAATACAGCTTGAGACATCAGCACCCAATGGATATACAAAACAACAGGACTATAACCCTTAATACATGAAGCATTTTTAGTAATATATGTGCATTCAACTTAAGTACATTATTCATATGGTTATCTAGGACATTAGGTTATATAGTATATAGGACACCCTGTCTGGAGTTAGGAAGAGCCGAGTTCAAATCCAGCTTCAAACATTTATTAGTTCTGTGGCCCTGTTTGTATTATATTTCCTTCTCTGTAAAATAACCTCAAGAAGGAAATGGGCAAACCACTTTTTGGTAGTATCTCTACCACAAAAACCCCAAATAGGAACACAAAGAGTCAGACAGGACAGAAATGACTGAACAACGACAAATGATTATTAACAATTGTCTAATCTATGAGTTTTTTCCTCTCCCCTACTACTTATTGATATCTAAGAGGAAAAAGTAAGAGGTTGAATACAAATGTGACAGTTTTACTATTTGTTAGCAGCAGTTGTAAAGATGAGAAACCTCAAAACTCCTGTATGAAAATGAGGGGTTAGGATTACTACCTTTGGATTTCAATGATTTATACTATACCAAAAGTACAAGAAATTGATAGATAGTTATGGTCACTTGAATAGCAATCTACTTGTAGACTGCAAACTTGAAACATGATTATCCTATTTTCCTTTTATTTCCCATTGTCCTAACCCTCCTTTTTATCTTTGGAGAGTAACATCAGAAAGCTTATATTCCTTCAAGTTAGTATACTGAGGAAAAGTTACCTGAAGGCCACAGAACCAAGAGACAGGAGAAACAGGATTTTACAATTCAATACTTTAGTCATGGAAAAGAAAGAGTCATGAAAAAAGAAAGAGGAACAAAAAATCATGTTTACAAGCAAAAATTTCATAAGAATTCTATTTTGTAGCAAAAGTCTTTGGAATCTCACTAGTCATTCAGATTCCACTGTGGTATTTTTTGACATTTTTGAAATTTTTTTCATGTCCTAGTGATGTTCTTCAGTTTTCTCAAATAAGTTAAAAAACTGGCCTCCAGAATATCACTTCCTTGACTACTGATATGCAAATTCATCTCTGAGTAGGACAATTCAGCCTTTATTACAGTCTGATAACTTAACTGGGAGCATGAGAAAATTAATTTATATAGTTCTGGCTTTCCCAAGAAAGGAAAAAAAAAATTACAGACTTTACAAAGGGTGCTCTGAACAGAATTGTCATATGGTTATGTTATTTTACCCCTAAATTTTTGTAGTTCTTATCACCTACCTTAAGAAATACCCAATAAGAAGACTTACATGAACTGATACAAAATCAAAAAAGGAGAACCAGGAAATAAGGTGCTCAACATACATATATACATACATATATTTATTTATTTTAGAAAGGGCCCTTTTTGTTTTTTTTTGAAAGAATTATTTTTTATTACTTAGGTTAATTGGTAACCTAGAAGTATCTGAACATTAAAGCCCTAGAGGGTAAAAGGTTTGGGAAAAAGCCTTGCTGGTAGATACCAACAAAAAATACTTCTGTACAAATTGTACTCTTCTCTCTCTTTTGGAAACCCTTGCAGTAAACAAGGATAACAACATGGAAGATAGGGTATGACAAAGCAAGGGCATCTATTCAATAAAGTTCTGAGATGTGATAGGAAACTCAGTCTTAAAAAAAAAAAAAAAGCAAACAAGTAAACCACAAAGCCACAACTTGTTTCTCTATATTAAAACAAACAAGATCTGAATACTTCTTCCAATTTCCCTAAATAAAGATTGAAAATTCAGGGTTGAACAGTCAATATTAGACTTTTTTTTCTTAGTTTTTCAGTCAAGCTAGAATACTATTTTCATTGATAACAATAATAAAATGATACTTTGTGCATACTTAAGCACTTTTAGCTATTAACACCACAGATAACCCCAAACCCATTTTTTCTCTTGCTTCCTGGAGACCCCAAAAGAAGAAAAAAGCATATATATCCTACCTCGGAGCTGATCTGGGCTGGAATGCTGACGAACTCAGGGTTGGAAGCAAATGCTGTCAGATTTTCAACTGCTTCAATCAAAGGCACAGTTGCAATTCGACACTTAGTGCGATTGTCTTCGGAGAAATCTCCATCCAGAGCCTGGTGTGAAGAGAAAATACAAAAGTATTTTCTGTATAATGATATCTAGTTTCTGTCCCTGGGGGCACTAAAACCATCCTGTTCCAAAAGAATGTGGTCTGATTTTGGTCAGGATTCTTAAAACATTTGTAAATAAGAGCAAAATGCTATAGGACATAAGACAATTTTAAGAAAAAGCAAAATAAGTATCTCCTGTAACAGCTGACCTCTTGAATCATATGGACTATCAGTCCAACAAAGGATAGAACAATACATTTTTGAAATAATGTTCTTTTGATATGTTTGATATATTTGGAGTATCATCAAAAACCAGATCCAAACACCTTTAAAACTGAATGGAACCCTCTGGAGGTTCAAGCATCACATGTCAACACTAATTCTCCATCCAAAGAAACTGCAAATGTAAATAAGCCTATAGTTTAAAGGCAGAAGGTTTCCATTCCAAGGAAGCATCTTCACAACTGGCTTTATATTAAAGTGCCTAAAGATTATATTAATAAGGAGCACCAAAAATCCAGGTCATTTCAATCATTCTTGTCTCCTGTTCCCCAGATTAGCTACTTTGATCAGAATGGTATTCCCTTTAGAACAGTCAAGTCTTATAGGTTTTCTTATATCTTAGACTCAAGACTTCTCTTAGTCTAATCTGTTAATCTGTTTTAATAGGTTAGGAACCTCTAAAAGGTCAGAAGACAATAGATATATTTAGAGACAGAAGGGACTTTAAAGATCACTTAGTCCAATCTCTCAATTTGTAATTGAGGAGACCTAAACTCTGAAAGGTTAAGTGGCTTGTTTCCAAGGTCACATAGCTAGTGATTGAGGAAGAGCTGAATACCTCTAAACCCTCCAGTACAATTTTTATTTTACCACGCCTCTCATCTCTTAGGTGAGTTCTTAAACTAAAGAATGTAAATAAATTTCAAGGAGTCCATGAACTTGAACAGGAAAATAATGACATCTTTATTTAAATATAATTGATTTCTTTTAAATCCTATACATTTTATTTCATGCAAATTAAAACAATACCTTGAGAAGACTCCCATAGGCTTGATCAGACTGCAGAAGGGTTTATGACATACATTATATGCTCAAACAATTTTAGTGAAAATTAGTTTTTGACAGAACTCACGGATGATTAGAAAACAAAATTTGGAAATCATCTAGTTCAACTTTTTCATTTTAGTGGAGAAGAAATGGAAGCCCAGAGAAACAAAATCATTTGTCCAAAATTACAAAGATACCTACTAAGAGAGCACATTCTAGAACCTATCTTTTTAGGCTACTAGTACAATTCTCTTTTCTGCTCTGTCACACTCACTGAGAGATACTGAAATAAAGTTCAAAATAAGACAAGACCATAATCAAACAAGTTTTTTTTTTTTTTTT
>JAJPUD010033935.1:0-11102 GCA_023553655.1 Myrmecobius fasciatus
ACAGCTTTTTATTGTCTTCTCTTTCCCTGCTTTATTCCTTTTTAGTAACCTCATTATTATTTTGGTCAGTCAGTGGGGACTAAGTGACTTGCCTAGGGTCACACAGCTAAGTATCTGGTGTCTGAGCCTAGATCTGAACTCAGGCCCTCTTGCCTCCAGGGCTAGTGCTCTATCTACTAAAGTGTGTCTCCTTCCCCTCCCACCTCATCCTCTGATTTCAGCTCTGGCTATTGGTGTTAAGGCCTTGAGTTTAGGAAAAGACCTGGATTCCACTTCCTGTCTCTTGCTAGTTGCTCACTGTGTGACCCAAGGCAAGCTGCTTCACTTTTGTGTGCCTCAGTTTCTTCATCTGTATAACAGCGATAATAATACCTTCAAAAGCAGAGTTGTTGGGAGCTTCAGATGTGATTTAAAGTCTGGAGACTTTGAAAACCTCATTGAAACTTTCAGCCATTCAGTGAGTAGGAGAAGGATCTCAATTTCCACATTGCCTACCCTGTTCTGGGTACTTAATAGAAATTTGAATCGTAATAATACCTTGCCTGGCTGAATTCTGTACAGTTACAAAGTGCTCCACATATGTTCTCTCTTGATCTTCTTGTCCCCCGAGATAGGTGGTATTATTATCCCCATTTTACAGATAGGGAAACTTACCCAAAGTCACATAATTACCTGGAGTAGGAAACTGGGATTCAGCAGCCTGTGTCCTGCCTCTGAGTCTGGTTCTCTTTTTCGAAACCATGTTGGTTTTCCTAAGAGATAAGAATATGATCCTAAACTGTGTGTGGAAAATTTTCCCTTTTAAAAATTATTTAACTTCTTCTGGTTCTCCATATGTCCAGGTAATTGGAACTTGTGTCTATTTAAAGGTCAATTTTGATATTTAAACATGTGGGTGGCCAAGGGGGCTAGAGGGCCGACCTGGGTCTCTGGCAAAGCTGCAGTTAAATCCCACTGCTGACCCTTTCTGGTTGGGTGACTTTGGGTAACTTACTTCTGCTCTCTCTATCTCAGTTTCATCGTGTGTAACAGTAACAGGAACTCATGTTTCCATATAAGATCTCGCTTAGCCCTCACAATGATCTTGTGAGGTGGTGAGCATTATTGTACCCATTTTACAGATCAGCAACCTGAGGCTCAGAGAGGTGAAACAGTTTGCCCCAGAGTCATACAACTAGGATGTCTTGAAGGATTTGAACCCAGGTTTTCTTGATCAAAGTCCAGCATGGCAGCCACCATGTGACCTTGTTGTTTCATTTACCTCGAAGTCCTTAATTTCTTCTACTGCACAAAGAGATTGAACTATATGATGCTGATGTTCCCTTTTAGCTCAATATTGGGGATCCCATGTATGGATTCAGGCAAGTCATGTCTGGGTCTCAGTTTCTGCATCTGGAAAATGAAGGGTTTGGACTGAGTGACCTTTCAAGGTTCCTTCTAGTTCTAGATCCACACTCCTATAGAGTCTTTCATGGGGTGAATGCTACGACCAACCTTTTGTTTATGAGCCTCAAATGAGATCATGGCTGTAACACTCTTGGTCAAGTTTCAGACACTATAGAAACGTCACCGCTTCTTATTGGTTAATTTGATTCGACTGCTGTTCACTAAGTCCTTACTGTATTCCTCTTGCTGAGTGAGGAATTGAGAGATTGATTCCAAAGCGAAGTCATGGGTCCTGCCCTCAAGGAGCTTCCAGATCGGGGAGGCTTTCCCCCTCAAGGAGCTCAGAAGATCTTGGGACACAGACTACCATCTGAGAGTAATGGGAGAGCTGATCCATCAGTGGATAGTCCAAGAAACCTTGGCACAATCGGCAGTGATGACGTTCAGTGTGAAAGAGCCCGTTAGGTGCCATCTTGGTTTTTTTTTTTTTCAGCCTAAGATATCATGGGAAGGCTTATAGCAGAAAGCTCAGCTCATTTTGGGAACTATGACAAGCATCCCTTTGGGGGCCACACAAATGATAGCCTCTCTTGCCAAACACTCCAGGCCAGTTTTCCAGGCCCTTCCTTGCCATCGCAGTTTCTAAGAATGCAGTGAGTTTCTTACATGAGGGAAAATGACAAAAAAAGAGAATAATCAAAAGAAAAATTGGAAATATTTCTCAAAGAAACAGTTGCTCATAATATTCAATAAACTTGTTAGAATTCTTTAGGTTTGACAAAATGCTGAAGATACATTACCTCATCTAAGCCTTATAACAGCCCTGAGACATAATACCCATTTTTACAAATGGGTAAACTGAGGTTCAGAGAGGCAGCATGCCTTGCTCCCACAATCACTCAGTAAGTTTCAGACACAGGAGTTGAACCTAAGTCTTCCTGACTCCAGGTCCTTTTTCACACCATTTCCTCCTGACGTTTGAGCACTGGGCAACTTCCCCCTGACCCCCTCAGATGACAGAATTGGGTGCTAGATCTGGAGCTGTCAGACTGTGGCTTTCGGGGGAGACGTGGCTGTGCAGTTTTAGGTGTGACAAGGAAAGTGTGGCCAAGATTTTTGGGAAAGAACCTGGGCCCCCACAGAGGCAGGAGGTAGGGAAGCACTGGCTGCCTAAGTCACGGTCACAGCTTGACCACTTGGGAATCAGCTCAGAGCTAGCTTGCCATTCACTGAGAAGCGACTTCAGTTAAGATTTGGCATCCAAGGCCTTGGGTTTGAATCCCAGTTCTGTTACTTCCTGTGTGATCTTGAACAAGTCTGTTCCTCCCCTGGGGTTTGAGCTTCCTCTTTTAAAGGATGAGGTCGGATTACACGACTCGCCTTTCCCTCGATGCTCTGGCTCGTCTGTGTTGTATAAAGAACCGAGTTGCAGATAGAGCTTCCATCTCTGTCTCTCTTGACTCCACAGATCACCAGGTTTCAGAAAGACCATGCCAGCCTTTCTCTTCCATTAGTGCTGTTTCCAGTTCTCAGATAAACCTCCCAGGAGCGGTCCCTAACTCAGCACCAGCGCTAAGAAGACATTCAAAGGCAGCGGTATGTATGATACAGGGGCAAGGCAGCCTTAGCTGCATGGGGCAGGGGGCATGGGAGGGGGCAGGCAGAGATTGGGGGGCACCAGTGTGAAACTCCTTATGGGGATGCTACTATCAAGAATGGCAGATGATGGGGCAACTAGATGACATGGTGGGTAGAGCACCGGTACTGGAGTCAGGAGGACCTGAATTCAAATCTGGTTTCAGGCACTTAACACTTCGGAGCTGGGCAAGTCACTTAACCCTAATTGCCTTACAAAAGAAAAAAAAAAGGATGGCAGGTGGGAAAGAAGTTTACCCCGACATACTGAAGGCCTGCCAGCGTTGGCAGCACCCTCAGAATTTAGTGCCTTGGGGTAAAGCCTCAGTTGCCTTGCTTTAATTGTAACTCTGCTCTTTGCTGCTCTGCCTGGTCCCCTCTGGCCACCTGATAAGTGTGTTCCAGTTGGAAATCTCAGCCCGTGGTAGCATCCTCAGTCGAGCTCTGCCTCTTCTTCCCAGTTAGATGATCTTTTGGGTGCGGGAGAAACTTTGCACAGTGGAAACGGGGCAGAAGTTTCCAGGTGTGTTCTTTCACCTGATCAGATCATAGCTGAGTTTGCTGGATTTGTTTTGCTCTTCTCCCCTTACAGTGGGGGGGGGGAGGGGCCCTAAAAGCTGGTGTTCTTAGCTTCACCCATAATATAACTCAGCAGGAGAAGGTCAAACTTGCAGTCAAGAAGGCCTGACTTCAGATCCCACCTCTGGTCATTGTTCACTGTGGGGCCTTGGGCAAAGCATTTCTTCTCTGGACATCAGCTTTTTCATTTGGAAAATGGGGATGATGATTAGTCCCAAGTCCCAGAGTTGTTATGGGACCCCATGATGAAAAGGTTTTGAAAGTACCTTCCAAACCTTAAAGTGTCATAGATATTTCTGCTATTATTCCTTTTTGGCTCTACAAAAAATGGTGACCGTACAATGGAAAGAGAGCTGGCTTGGGAGTCAGGGGTCCTGGGTTCCGATCTTGCCTCTGTTAGTTCTTACCTGTGTGACTCTGAGCAAAACATTTCACTTCCACAGGTAGGCCTTGGTGGCCCCTGCCAACTCTAGATTCAGGATAAGCTTTGTTGAGCTGTACCTTTCTTCTGAGCTCTCCCTTTCCCTCTTTTGACCTTGCAGTTCATAAACCCGGAGAGACTGTCTCTTAGAAAGCATTAGCCCTCCTTTCCTTCTCTACACCCTCCAAATACTGCCTCCATCAAATCACTTTAAACCACCACAGAATCCACCCTCCCATCCACTTGAGTGACCGATGGGATTGGTTTCCTGGCCTCCTCCCATGTCCGTTCCAGTGAACTGGAAGAGATCCCAGGCAGCCTGGCCTTGGTCACCACTGGGGGAGGTTGGCCTAGTGCTGCTTTTTTTTGGTTATTGCTCTCCTTTTTGCTTTGGTGATCACTGAGCTGACTGTACATCCTTTTGTACCAGGAGATGACTGAAAATGGGAATCACCAGTTGGTGGTGAAGGCGAGATTCAACTTTAAACAGACCAACGAAGATGAGCTGTCAGTCAGCAAAGGTGACATCATTTACGTTACTCGAGTGGAAGAAGGTGGCTGGTGGGAAGGCACGCTCAATGGGAAAACCGGCTGGTTCCCCAGTAATTATGTCAGAGAAATTAAGCCTAATGGTAAGTAAAACTTGAGAGAGCTTTCTGCCAGGAAGGATTGTTGGTGCTTTCTTGAGCATTTACTTTTTTTTTTTAACATTTTAAAATATTTTTTAAAAACATCATTGGCTAAAAAATTAATATTAAAATAAAAAAAAACTTCATTGGCATTTCCCAATAACCCTTTGGAACGGTCCCTAGTGACACCTAAAACCTTATGTGACAGTGTATGCAGCATTCTTTACCCATAGTCCACCACTTCGCTATTGAGTGAAGGCAAATCTGTTTTATCATCAATCCTTTGGTTGTTAGGCTCATCTAAATTCTTATGCTTTTGACGTCATCGTGTATGTTGTTCCCTTTTTAACTTTGCTACCAAAGTTTTTTTTTTTTTTGTGGCCATCAGTGGCCAACGACAAACACATGGATGAATATGCTTCTCTTTAACAAAGACAACTTAATAGTAGAGCTGAGAAAGCCAGCAAAGCCTCTCATTTGGTCTCTCTGTGCCAAGCTGTGCTTTAGGAACATCAAGGCTGCAGGAAACACCAAGAAAGCAACGGTTCCACCTTAAATTGGTCCCTTTGGTCTGCCTACCGACTAGAGCACATCCGGCCTGTAAGCGCCTGCCCAATGGTGTCTGCTTGCTGACCTCAGCCTCTTGGGATGGCAGAATAGGATAAGAGGTTTCATGCTAACTTCCTTGTTTAGTCAGGGGCTCTTAAGGAGGCCTCAAGAACAAATGCCTCATCTCTGTGTCACAGAGAATGGAATCGTGGATCTGGAGTGCAGCAGGTTGAGGCCAAATCTGGCCCATCTGGGTCAGCCTCCTCGGGAATCATTCTCGGCAAATGACTGTCCTGACTGTCCCACAGAAAGGCAGCTATCTAAGCCCTCTTTCAGTCATAAGCTGTGATCCTTGCATTCATAACTTGCCCGACCCCTTCTGTTTCACAGTGAGCCTCTGTCCTTGTGGTCCTCAGGGAAAGTCCTCTCCACATTCTTTTGGCTTCCTAGAGACTGTCACCAAGTAGCTCTGGGCCAGGCTAATCTGGCCAGGCCCTGCTTCACAAGTAGGGAACTGCTTCCCAGCCTGCCCCAGCGGGGGACTGACATTTAAATGGCCGGCTCCCCTGGGCTTTCCAAGTAGGTACCTTTTGGGAATATTCAGTCTTCCCACAGCTTCTCAGACATAAATCTGCAGTGCTAAATGAGGTATGCCTGTGATGCAGTCTGTATTTATTGGCACCAACTTTTTTTGGGAAGCAGCCTGATACAGTGTGTGCAGGAGCCAGGGAGATCTGGGTTCAAATGTAGTCTGACATAGATTGATGGGGTGACTCTGGGGGAGTCACTTAACCTCTTAGTGCCCCAGGCAATTAACTCTCTCTCAAGACTAAGTGGCTGCCAAGCCGCCTCTGCTTCAGTAGGGGAGTTCCTGCCCCTGATGAAATCAATCATAGATTCAGACCTAAAAAGTTCCCCAAAGTTTTGATCCCACATTTGCAGACTTCTTGCCAATTTTCTCATTACTATGTTTAGAGCCTTTAGAAGAAATAATCCTCAGCATACATTTTGTTTTTAGTTTTTCCTCTCTTCTTTAAAAATTTTTTCCCAGTTATATACAGACAATTTTTTGAGCATCCTTTATCATGAAATGAAATCGTTTAGAATAGGAATAGTCTTGTCTATGTAAAAAAATACAGAAAAAATAAAAGGAAATATAGTGATAAGAAGGAGTGATTGCTTTATATTAAATTTTTCCTTTAAGAAAGTCTTACATAATGAAACTAAAAAAAAGCCCAAAACTTTAAAAAGTATCTTGTCAATCAACTGCTCTATTTCTCTTTCTAGTAGATTGAAATCATGATCTTGATTTACTTACATTTGCTTTTTCTTCCCATTATTTGTAGAAATTTAGTTTCTTAACAAAAGTAAATTTCTTTACACCCACCTAAGAAAAATGCTAGAGAAAGAGCAAAAATAGCATTGTGGGTAACGCTTCCTATGGGGCTTGGTGTCTGGTGGCAAAAATCAATGATATTCCTCACAAACCAACTCAGGAATAAAAGATTGCAAGTCTAAATAACTTGTTAGTGTTAAAGACAATTTTTAATATTCATTTAAAACCTTTTTTGAGTTCCAAATTTTCTTTCTTCCTCCCTCACCTTCCCCCTCCCTGAGGTAGTGAGCAATTTGTTATAGGTTGTACATGTTCAATCGTGCAATCACATTTCCATATTAGTCGTGTTGTAAAAGAAGACATAGACCAAAAGGAAAAAAAAAACTTGGAACACTAATGTGAAAAATAGTAGCCTTGATCTGCATTTAGATTGTATCAGTTCTTTCTTTGAAGGTGGGTAACATTGTTCATAAGGAGTTCTTAGGTGCTGTCTTAGATCAGTTTATTGCTGAGAAGACCCAGTTGCTCACAGTGGATCATTATACAATGCTACTATTACTATATACAATGTTCTTCTGGTTCTGCCCATTTTACTTTGCATCATTTCATGTAAGACTTTGCAAGTTTTCCTGAAATCAACTGTACTTTGGCAGATGGTTCAAAGTGTAGAGCTGGGCTCAATCAGTTCATCAGTAAATATTTATTAAGCACCAACTGTGTGCCAGGTGCTGTGCTAAGTGCTGGGGTCCAGTTTGGGAATCCACTGGTGAGTCTTGGCTCCTTCCTCTCATGGATCATCACTGTGGCCATTGTCGACCTTGTGTCCTGGCTCTACCCACTTTCTCCTTCACCTCTGAATAATGATGATTAATAAATGAAAAAAATAGATGATGATATCAGAATGATGATGATGATAGTAATAAAAGTAATGAGGATGAGGATAATACTAACAGATAGCTACCTTTTAATAAGGGCTTTCAGGTTCACCAAGTGTTTTACAAGCATTATCTTAATTTCCTTTGAATCTGAATCCAGTTCCAGAGTCACTGAGGGCGATCTCTAAGCCAGAGTGTGTTTGTCATTCAGAGACCAGCCTAGCTAAGCTCAGGGAGTTTCTGCAGCAGCTTGGCCATGGTGTGAAGAGTTTTACATCCTTAGCAACTCTCATTGTGCAGTAGAGTGGAAGGATTGCCCTCTGTTGGGTTGGAGTAGCATTTACCCCATAAGGATGTAATCTCAGATCCCCAAAGTGTTGAGATGATATTCTCCTGTTTCTAGCCCAAGTGTGCTTCGGTCAAGTTGGGCATTCAGAACGGCAACTGAAGGGTGGAAGTGGAGCTGGAGGGAGGTCCTAGTAGAGTTCCACAAGACTGTTCTGCCCAGTATTACCAATGGACCAGTCTAATGAGATGAAATTGAATAGGGAAAAATGGCAGACATGGGCTCAAGGTTTGGTAGACTATATTCAATATGAGTTAATGATATGTCATGACTGTGAGAGGCTACATTAAGAGAGGAATAGCATCCAGAATGAGAGAAGTGATAGTCCAACTCTACTCTTCCTTGGCTGGACCATTGGGCTCAATTCTGAGAGCCATCTTCTAGGAAGAGCAGTGTTTAGAGGTGCATAGAGTGGTGGATTGAGTGCTACTTTTGGAGTTAGGAAGTTCTGGATTCAAATCCCGATTCAGACACTAACTAGCTATGTGACCCTGGGCCCTGAGACAGCCTCCTCTATCTTAACTCTGATATTTGGGGATTCACTGAGTTTACCACCATGAACCCAAGGTGTGAAGTCTTGTCCAAAGGTGCCTGGAGATAACTTGCAAAATGTATTGCTGGGAGTACCCAAAGCTTTTGATTGGTTGGCACTGGGAAATGGGGGATGCTGGCCACCCAGACCAGACTTTTTAAATTTTTTCCATCTGTGACCCCTTTTTCATCTGAGAAATTTTTACGTGACCCTGGGTATACAGGTATATAAAATAGATAGACAAATCAAATGTGTATTATTGATAATAAATCATAATTGCACTACCCCCATATTCAGTTATGAGACCCCCATTGGGGTCAAGAACCACAGTTTAAGAAGCCGGGACCTAGAGAGTAACTTTCTTAGCAAGTTACTGCCCAGGCTATGGGAGGATTGTATTGATGGTGTGTGCTGGGGGTGGAACTCAAAACAAGCTCTGTCCATCACCTTCCAAAGTGTTTGAGCCCAATCAGATTCGCTGAACTTGAAAGAGATTGAACAGAATCTTTCTGATGTGGAATAGGCAGAAGGCTAAGGTTCCCATCATACACGTGCTCAATGGACCTCAGTGGTGGAAGGCTTAATGTCAAAGTTACCTCGGTGGGGATCCCATGAGCCCAGAAGTTCTGTCACCTCACGTTTTCAGATGGATACTTGGTGTGCTGGGTTGTCGTGGTCTCCCTTCTCTCCCTTCCTCGTTTGCAAGCTCAGGACTTTTTCAGGAAATGCCAGGGATGCTGGGGAGGTGGGGGGGGAAGTGGGGAGGGAGAGGAAAGGAAAGGGGGCTGAGAACTCCGTTGGGAGAAAGTACTCGTTTGACGAATTTTCTGAGATGTTCCGAGTGACATCAGTGCCAAAGCATGTCTTCCAAGGTGAATGAATGGCCTGTTCTGTGAGTGAGGCAGTGAGGGCCTGCAGTGTTTCTAAGAGCCCCGGCAGTAAATGCCAGGATTGTTTGTGAGAGCCATTGGGATATAATTGCACTGGCCCCTCTTCTTGGCCAGTAGGTAATTGGTAGGGGATGGTGGTACGGGACAAGCCTGGGCCCTGTTTACTGATGTGCAGGTGTCAGGATGGCGGAGAATCGCTGTGCTCTGATGCCCCCCACGCTCCCTCTGCCCTGGCCTGGGCCCTAGGAGAAGAGTGTTTCGCTCAAGCATGTGCTTGACGGCTGGGCCGAAGGGGAATGGGGGGAGAGAAAGAGGAAGGAGCATCCGCACTGATCCCAACATTTGTTGTTGCATTGCAACTTTGGGTTTAAGACATTACCACCTACTGGGCACAGCACCAGGGGCCTGGGGTTCAGCTCAGCAGCTTTCCTTTGAGTTCTTGCTGAGCACAGTGCTAGGCGCCATGGTGGGGATAGCTCCCTCCACCTCAGCTACCCATTGATAGCCCAGCTCAGTTCAGCAAACATTTCTGAAGCTCCTTAGTGTGCATGGAGCACCGGGTTTGGTTCTGACAGGGCTGTCGTGGGGGAGGGAAGAGGAAGCTGAGCTCTCAGGAGTCCCCTGCCCCTAAGAAGCTAACAGTGATAACAGCTCCTGCTTCTATCATGATTTCTTCCTAATCACTCTCAGTGGGTAGTGCAAGGAATATTATCCCCATTTTACAGGTAAGGAAACTGAGGCTCAGAGAAATGTCCAAGGCAGGATTTGAATCCTAGTCTTATGATTCTAAACCTAGCACTGTATGCATTAGGCACAGTAGTGGTATAAGCCCACCAGTATAGACCATTACAGGGTAAAATCATGTCTCCTAGTGAATGCTGAGTCTAGCATGAAATTTGAGGGAAAAAAGGTCACTCCTTCTTGCTGTGTTTATGGCCCAGAGTTGGGAAGTGGTAGAAGAGCTATGGCGGAGGGCCTCCAGGAGGCCTACCTGTCACATAGTAGGTCAGTGTCTTAGAATCTCATTCCCAACCTCCTGCCAGCCCCTAGCCCCCAGCCTAAGCCCCCTCAACAAAAATAGTCAGTGGGGCCCTGGCTAGGACCAGCTGGCTTCAGGAGCCATATCTTTTGAAGTATCATGTTGCCCAGAGACAGTGTGACTCAGTAGGTAGAATACTGGTTTTGGAATCAGGAAACTCATGTCTGTTGCCCATTAGCTGATATTCTGACAACTCATTGTAGCTCTCTTGACCTCGGTGTTCTCATCTGTGAAATAGGAACAATACTTGTGGTACCTGCCTTAATAAGGTTATTGAGAGGGGGAAAGGAGAGAGACCATCTGGCAGAGGCTTTGCAATCCTTAAGGCACTTCAGACTTATGATGATTTTGTTATTATTCCTTCAAAGGGAAAATGTCCTTGTGTCTCCTTGGGTTAGTATAGCCCCAGGTCCCCTTGGAAAACTGACCTTTTACCCTTTGACTGGCACTCTAGATCCTTCGGGGTGGGGGGCCTCCCTCAGGAGCCCGGATCATGCCGCTTGCTTGCAGTGGGTAACCCTCTAAGCCTGTGGGTGTCACCTCCGAAGGGCCCAGCAGCACAGATGCTGCCCTCCCCCAAGCTGATGAATGTGCAAATCCTTCCTTTGTGCCTCTGAAAAGGGAGCAGCTCCCCCCACTCCCCCCCACCCCGGGCCTCGGGTCTTTGTACCTCCTACTGGGGCACATTTTTCCTCCTAGGATGCCGGCCTTTTTGGAGAGGCCTCTAGGAATTGGATTTGAGCTGCCACTGAGGCCTTTGTCTGCCCGCTGCTCTGGCCTCCCAGCCGTGGACCTCCCTGGTCTCTGCTCAGCCAGGAGGGGAGTTACCGTCTACAATTTTACACACACACACACACACACACACACACACACACACACACACAC
>JAJPUD010033936.1:0-10568 GCA_023553655.1 Myrmecobius fasciatus
ATGTGGGAAGGCTGGGACACTGATGCATTGTGGGTGGAGCTGTGAACAAATCCAGCCATTCTGGAGAGCAATTTGGAGCTATGCTCAAAAAGTTATCAAACTGTGCATACCCTTTGACCCAGCAGTGTTTCTATTGGGCTTATATCCGAAAGAAATCTTAGAGGAGGGAAAGGGCCCCACATGTGCAAGAATGTTTGTGGCAGCCCTTTTTGTAGTGGCTAGAAACTGGAAACTTAATGGATGTCCATCAATTGGAGAGTGGCTGAATAAATTATGGTATATGAATGTTATGGAATATTATTGCTCTGTAAGAAACGACCAGCAAGATGATTTCAGAGAGGCCTGGAGAGACTTGCAGGAACTGATGCTGATTGTAATGAGCTGAACCAGGAAATCATTATACACAGCAACAACAATATTATATGACGATCAACTCTGATGGACATGGCTCTCTGCAACAAAGAATTGTCTCAAACCAGTTCCAATTTTTCAGTGAAGAAAGCCATATACATCCAGAGAGAGGGATATGAAATGTGGACTACAACATAACATTTTCATGCTCTTTATTGATGTTTGCTTGCAGTGTGTTTCCTTTCTCTGATTTTTTTCTTATAGATATGATTTTTCTTGCACAACAACTTGTCAAGTATTTTATCATTATTAACATGTAATGGACTTCCTGCCATCTAGGGAGGGGTGGGGACTGGGGGTAAAATTTGTAACTGAAAGCTTTGTAAAGATCAATGCTGAGGAACTACCCATACATATGTTATTCAAATAAAATGCTTTAATAAAAAAAAAGAAAAAAAAAGTTATCAAACTTCTGCATACCCTTTGACCCAGCAGTGTTTTTACTTGTCCTATATTTCAAAGAGATCTTAAAGGAGGGATTGGGACCCATATGTGCAAAACTGTTTGTGGCAGCCCTATTTGTGGTGGCTAGAAACTGGAACCTGAGTGAATGCCCATCAGTTGGAGAATGGCTGAATAAATTATGGTATATGAATGTCATGGAATATTATTGTTCTGTAAGAAATCACCAGCAGGATGATTTCAGAGAGAATTGGAGAGACTTACATGAGCTGATGCTAAATGAAATGAGTAGAACCAGAAGATCATTGTACACAGCAACATCAGTATTATATGATGGTAAATTCTGATGAATTTGACTCTTTCCAACAATGAGATAATTGATGCCACTTCCACTGATCTTGTAATGAAGAGAGCTATCTGCACCCAGACAGAGGACTGAGGGAAATGAATATTAATTACAACATAACATTCTCACTCTTTTTGTTTTGGTTCACTTGCATTTTGTTTTCTTACTCATTTACTTTCTTTTTCTTTTACTTTTTTTAATCTGATTTTTCTTGTACAGCAAGAGAATTGTATAAATATATTTATACATATCGGATTTAACATATATTTTAACATGTTAAACATATATTAGATTATTTGCCATCTAGGGGAGGGGGTTGGGAGAAGGAAAAAAAAAACTGAAACACAAGGCTATGCAAGGGTCAATGTTGTCAAATTATCTGTGCATATGTTTTGAAAATAAAAAGCTTTAAAAATAAATAAGGAAATAAAATTCTGTCATGGAGTTTTATTCTGTGGCTCTAACACAAGCTCTTTAAGAACCAACTTATTTCATTAAAAAATAAAAAAAATCAAACAAAACTAAACCAAACCAAAGCAACCAACTAAACTAACAACAACCACCAAAAAAACATTTTGATCCCCAGAACTAAATATATAGCATCTCATATCAAGCACTTAACAAATATTTGATGATTGATTGATATTATATGGAACATCAGGGCTGAAAAATGACCATTTCATTAAAAATTCAATTTATAGATTAAGAAACTAAGTGGATACCATAGTATAAAGAATATGGAGTTAAAGTAACAAAACACGTGTTTATACTCCAGCTCTGCTATTTCCTATCTGTCTGACATTTTAGCTTTTTAGATCTGTTTCCTCATCTCTAAAATAATTTTGAAGAAGTAATTTTTATGATATAGGAAAATTTTATGGTAGATGATGAGTGGGAAAAGAAAACTTCAACACACAAGTAGAAAGAGATAAATATAGTAAATTACAAGATTTTTTTAATTTTTTACATATTTAAACTATCTTCTTCTTTAAAATAATGCTTTCCTGCCCCCAGATTTAATTCCCTTTTGCCAATCTTTGCTATCTAATGACTGTCCCCTTCTACCTCAAGTGAAATTCCATGGGTGTCTTTATGGAAATAGCAACATTTACTGTTTTCCACTTCTCAAAAGAATTATTTTACCAGAGAAGTCTTTTCTTACTCCCCCAGCCTTTACTGACCTTCCAGTCCTCTGACCTATGGCACTCATTGTCTCTACCACAGAATTAGCATTTAATTACATCCAATCTTGTATTTTTCACTAATTGTTTCATAAGTGCTCATCTTGAATATTCAACTAAGGTCCCAAAGGGCAAGAACTAAGTCCTAAACCTGTTATATAGAATATATAGTACTTGCTACTGTGCTTCCAGTTGGATACTGAATATTTTTGAACTGATAAATAACTAGTCAGATGTCTACCAATATGACAAAGTTTTTAATTATTGTCAAAGTGTTTCTTCTTTTCATCTAGATGCCTGGTATCTTAATGAAGTTTTAATCTCAGCCCTAAAAGTCCTTGAAAAAAACCCAGAAAATGGACCATCAGATTTTGATAGTGTGAAAGGTTAACCTGAAAATATTTTACTCATTTGATTTGATCGTTTTAGTTCACTTTATAGACATATTTTGTTTTTATATCATATTCCATTTCTGAATATATTCATCACCTCATTGACCATATGTACTCAGTAAGTTATGTCTTCCAAGAGAATAAAAAAAAGACAAAGGAAACAAACAAAAACAAACACAAACAAACAACAACAACAAAACAGTTCAGGAAAACTAACCAAGTCATCAATCATGTTTGGCAGGGTATCCAATGTTCTACATCCACAGTGACTCATCTCTTCAAAAAAGGGAAAAAGATTTATCTTTCTTATCCCTTCTCCAGGGACAAGTTTGGTCATTATAATTTCATAGTTTTGTTTGTTGTTGTGATTGTTATTTTTTTAATTTACATTTTCTGCTTTGTAAATTGTTTTACTGCTTCAGCTTACTTTATTCAACATGAGTTGATCTAAGTTTTCCCATACTTTTCTGAATCCTTCACACATCATTTTTTTATGCCACACTAATTCTATTCTATTACACTCTCACACTATGATTTTTTTTAGTCATATCCAATTCAATGTGTTTCTAGTGATATAGGATCATAGATACTCTATAATAAGGAACCTCATATGCCATTTAGTCTCATCTTTTCTTTTTTTCATTTGAGTAAACTGAGTTCATGGATATGTATTGTCTAAGGTCATATATCTAATATATATCAGAAATAGAATGTGAACCCAGATCCTCTAACTTTTTTTTTCCACCATCCTACTTGTATTCAAGTACTTTACTACTAAAAAGAAAAAAAAGAAAGTTTTTCAATGTTTGGTCTATTTCACTACTTAGGATATATATTCAGCGTTATTATTAGATTCTCTTTTCAAATAGTTTCCTCTCTATTCCCCTACTCAGTGAGCCATTTTTGGTAATAACAGATTAAACAGAAATGTGAAAAATATGTTTCAATAAATAACCAATATATCCATTATGCCTGACAGTATAGGAAAAATTCCATGCCCATAATACACCACTACTATAATGAAGGGAGGGAGGTGAATTTCATCAACTCTCTTTAGGACTAAAGTTGATCTTTATAGTGGTACAATTTTCCATTTCATTTTATTTTTCTTTATTTCATTGTACATAATTGGAAGAATTAAAATCTGCCTTGAATAATCAAAATAAGTAAACTTTCTCATTAATATATTCATTCAATGAACACATATTTATCTAGTGTTCAAAGCCTTTTGTTGAAACCTATGGGAAATGCAGAGATGGGTAAGAATTAGACCCTTGCTTTCAAGTCCATATAGGCCAAATGGTAAAAATACAAAGAATGTCATAAAATATAATTACCAGTTCAAATGTCATGATAATTTGGGAGGAAGAGAAAGATAGAAAAAGACACAGAGACAAAAGGAGGCAAAGGAAGAACTCTAAGCTGTGTGTGGGGACACAGGAAAAGTTTTTATGGAGGAGGGAGGGAAGTATTAGAGGTGGTCTAAAATAATGAGAAAGATTTAGACAAATGGAGCTAAAAATCAGGAGAATTATGTAAACAAAGTTTCCTTTTTTATATCTCAATCCCACCATAATCTTTATTCTTTTCTTTTCAAATATTCTTCCCTACCTTCCAACCCCTCCCCCTCATACAATCTCATCACATAGGAGCCTCTTCTTTGTATACCTGAGTTGCATATGATAAGAAGTATATAAAACATTTCCATTTCATGAAATGCAATCCATCAACACACATTTCTTAGGTGTTGTGCAGAAATGAATCCATTTCAGCTGGGAAGGGAGATAAATTAATTTAAGTGGAAGATTTTTGACAGTTTAATTCAAATTAAGTCCACTTTGTTCAATTAAGGGTAGCTTCAGGAGAGGGTATGGGTTGAGGGAGTGTTGAAGGAGCAGAAATAGAATAGTTTATGTTAGAAGGAAAAGAAGGAATTTGCTCACATTAAACTTATCTGGGGAGGAAGTTTCATTAAAATAGTGATGACATAACAAGTTGCTAATTTATATACTCTCCAAAAATAGTGAATTATTAATTTTATTTTATATTACTTTTCCCTTGATTTTGACTGACTTGACAATGCTATGTAATTAGAAGGGAAAGAATTGGAGGCAATTATTTCCTCTTTTTGGTTTTTGATACACATAGCAGCCCATTTAAAATTATCTTTCAACAAATGAACTCCCTTATGAACAGACAATTTTCAGATGATGAAATTAAAACTATTTATAATCATATGAAAAGTTGCTCCAAATCACTATTGATAAGATAAATGCAAATTAAGACAACTCTGAGGTACCACTACACACCTGTCAGATTGCCTAAAATGACAGGAAAAGATAAAGATGAATGTTGGAGGGGATGTGGGAAGACTGGGACACTGATGCATTGTTGGTGGAGCTGTGAACGGATCCAACCATTCTGGAGAGCAATTTGGAGCTATGCTCAAAAAGTTATGAAACTATGCATACCCTTTGACCCAGCAGTGTTTCTATTGGGCTTATATCCCAAAGAAATCATAAAAGAAGGAAAGGGCCCCACATTTGCAAGAATGTTTGTGGCAGCCCTTTTTGTGGTGGCTAGAAACTGGAAACTGAGTAGATGCCCATCAATTGGAGAATGGCTGAATAAATTATGGTATATGAATGTTATGGAATATTATTGTTTTGTAAGAAACGACCAGCAGGACGATTTCAGAGAGGCCTGGAGAGACTTGCATGAACTAATGCTCAGTGAAGTGAGCAGAACCAGGATATCATTATTCACGGCAACAACAATACTATATGAGGATCTGTTCTAATGGATATGACTCTCTTCAACAATGAAATGCTTTAAACCAGTTCCAATTGTTCGGTGAAGAGAGCCATATACACCCAGAGAGAGGGATGTGAAATGTGGACCACAACATAACATTTTCATGTTCCCTATTGAGGTTTGCTCGCATTGTATTTCCTTTATCGGATTATTCTTTCTTGTAGATAACGATTTCTCCTGCACAAAAAATGATGCAGTAACTATACATATATTCGATTTCTTAAGTATTCTAACATAATTATCATGTAGTGGATATCCTGCCATCTAGGGGAGAGGTGGGGAGTAGGGGGGAAAATTTGTAACAGAAAGCTTTGTAAGGGTTAATGTTTAGGAATTACCCATACATATGTTTTGCAAATAAAAAGTATTAATAATAAAAAATAAAATAAAATAAAATAAAAAATAAATAAAACAAATGAACTCCTTTAAATGGGAAGTCTTCATTTAAAAGTGGATCATTTTTTGCACCTCCCTATAACCATTGATTTACTAAAGCATATAACAGCATTAGTTTCCTTAGGATCCTTCCATTTATTCTTTCCTTATTTTCCACATATAATTCTACCACTCACATCCAGAAGGATGTATCTTAGAATGCTGGGGGTAAAAATAATATATTCACTTCAAACTTGATTTGATTTGATCAGTTTGGACACTTCATTCTAAAATGTGATAGCTCTGCATCATAGTAGACAATTTCTTGACTTAATTGTGTCCCATTTTCTGTTGGTGAAAACACTACAAGTGAGCCTCTAAACTAAGATAATATAATCTTTTGATGACAGACATTTATTCTTGTATACTGGACCCAGTCTGGAGTCTTGGTCTGATAAAAAAAGAGCTTCCTTCTAGAAACTAGCTTCAATTTTTTCTATAATGATGTGATACAATAATGGAACTTAAGTATTACAGGAAAAAAAAAACTTGGAAATGGGTGGTGTATGTTTGATTGTGGCAGAGTTGTGTAAAAATCAGGAGGGCATGTTCAGATTCCGTTTTAGTCACTTAATGTTTATGACTCTGGGAAATCACTTATGTACTCTGAGCCTGCCTCTACTTTTGTAAAATTAGAGGATTGGACTCAATTACCTCTAAGGTCATGTCCATTTTTAATTCTATGATTCTTTGATTTCTAATTATGCCATTTATGAGCTGTGAAAATAGATAAATCAGTTATCTTCCCTGAATCTCAATTTTCTCATACTAATTGGAAATATTCTGAATTATACATTATTTCCTAGGCAGCTGGGTGGGATGTAAATAGAGCGCTGGATCAGGAATTAGAAAGATCAATTTTAGATATACTAGCTTTGTGACTTTGGGCAAGTTAACTAAATTTCTGCCTGCCTTAGTTTCTTCATTTTTAAAATAAATAGAAACTATTTCCCAACCTTTTTATAAGAATACAGTGAGATAATCTTGGTAAAATTCTTAAAATGTTAATGAATATTATTATTATTATTATTATTGTTGTTGTTGTTGTTGTTGTTGTTGTCTTTATTTTTATTCTTGTAGTTATAACATTCATGACATTTTTTGTAGAAATTTTCCCAGAGTTTTTGAAAGTATGAATAGCCCCAAAAATCTTATGCAACAAGACTGCAACCGTAGGCCTGGTTATAAATGTATATCTGTCATCTGAAGAGAACCTGGCCTAGTACATTAGTATTAGTACATAGTATGTGTATACTGAATTCTTATTGACTGATTGATTTAGAGAGAGCTATCACGAGGTGAACCATAGGGTGTTAGATTTCTTGGTCATAGTAACTTTCAATCTATTAAGCCAAAGATTTCTTGCAATCTACTTCAATGAGAAGTGAGTGCTGAAACAGAGAAAATCACAGGTTCTTGAAATAAAGTGGGGATAAACAGTATACTATGTACTTACCTTACAAGTCCATTGTAAGGAAAGCACTTTATAAATTGTAAAGCATTTAGTTGAAATATAAGCTATTAAAATTAGTATACAGCTTTTGGAACTATATAGCTGATGATTTGCAAAAAAAAAAACACATACTATTTTTAAGTCTTAGAACTCAAAGAAACTGTCACCATTTATCACCAGGCTACTCTCCTGACATTCTAGGATATATCCTTTAAGGGTACCAAAGGACAGGCAGGAAAAATTAACCAATGCAGTTGGGTTCATGGGCCAATAATCACAGATATAGACTGGAAGAATTAGAATCAGAAGACTTGGTTTTACACTTTGCTGTGTAATCATGGACAAGACATTTAACCTCTTATTGGAACAAATTATTCCATTTATAAAATGTGCAAGTTAGTCTACTGCACATTTAAGGGCTCCTCCAGATCTAAAATTCTGTGATGTCATCTTTTGGGAAGTAGGAAACTGATCTGATTAGGACCAGATGCTAATAGAATCTGACAGGGTTGGCAAGATGGCTTCTCTGGATTCTGATTCCTTATCATGTTGACATGATTCTAAAGACTTGAAGTCTCTGGGGAAAAAATAAGGCAATTTTCTCCTAGTTTCTAGGTTTTAGAACAAGTACCACCAAATGGATTGGGGAATAGGATGCAGATTTCAAATCAGGAATTATATTTAATTTTAAAGTAGACAAGAATAGGAGAAACTGTGCCACAAACTTGCTAGTTCATCTTCTATCACCACCATTATCATGTGAAAAGGGAGGCAGTCAGAGGCTAAATAACTAGTCCAGGATAATACAACTAGTAAATATCTGGGGCTCCATTTGAACTCTCATCTTCCCAATTTTATGCCCAGTATTTACTTCAGGCTTGACCTACCGATGATTTCATCAGTTTAGACACTTCATTCTAAAATGTGAGAGCTCTCCACCAAAGTAGACAATTTCTTGACTTATTGTGTCTCATATACTGTTGTTCAAAATCCTAGAAGAGAGCCTCTGAAAGCTGCCCCTAACTCTCTTTTCAAGAAAGATACTGAAAAATTTAGATTACAAGATTGTTGATTACATTTGATTTTTTTCAGAGTGATTTGGAATCATTATTTAGTACAATAGGAAAAGTAATGGAATGTGAGTCAGATGACTAAACCTTGTTCTCTTATTCTCAGTAAAGGCTAATCTTGGAAAGTTGACTTTACCTCTCATGTTCTAAGCCATTTCATCAACACAATGCAGTTAATAATAATAGCTTATCAATGAGATGGCAGAGAGATAATACATATGATTATCTGAATTTCTTTTTAACACAATGATTAATTTTTCTGCATAGTCATAATTTTTCTTTTGTTTTGGATTATATATATATGCACATATATATATATATATATATATACATATATATATATATATCATTTAATATATACAAACAACCATGCTGAATACTGGGAGCACAACAATTTAAAAAAAAACAGTTCTTGCCGCCAAGAGCTCATAATCTAGAGGGGCATTTGACAAGTACACAGATAAATATTATATAAAGTAAAGTGAAATATGGGCAAATGAAACACTAAAATAATGACCCACAAGAAATATGAGGAGACATCAATTAGAGAATGGTTGAATAAATTATGGTACATGAAAGTAATAGAATATTATTGTTCTATAAAAAATAATGAACAAGTTGATTTTAGAATGGCCTGGAAGGATTTACATGAACATAATCAAGCAGAACCAGGAAACCACTGTACATAGCAATAGCAAGATTGTAAGGTGATCAACTATGAGAGACCTGGTTCTTCTCAGTGGTTCAGTGATCCAAGGCAATTCCAATAATCTATGGATGGAAAATTTTATCTGCATCCAGAGAGAAAGAGAACTATGGAGACAATGTAAATCAACATATGCTATGTTCACTTTTTCCCCTTTTTCTTCTGTTTTTTTCCTCTCATGGTTTTTACCTTTTATTCTGACTTTTCTCTTCCGTTATTCATAGGAAATATGTAAAAAATATGAAAGTACATATATAATCAAAAAAGTTGTTTTTTACATGTAACTGGGGAAAATAAAAATTAAAAAAAGGAATATAAGGAGAATGATGCCACTTTTGTGAAAGAGGAGGGCAATTGGTTTGGGATCAGAGGAGGCATCAGGAGGAGGTTGTATTTTAATTGGGACCTGAAGAAAAAAAAAATCAAAATCTGACTAGTATGTATGTATGTATCCAGTATGTCTTAGATATTGGATAAAACTGTGAAAACTAGGGGGCGGAGCCAAGATGGCGAACTGCGAACAGCTTTCTCTCTGAACTCCCTCCAACATTCCCCCAACCCAGACAAAGTAAACTTTAAAACTGGTTTCCGAGTGAGGTCCTCGCCAAGCATTTGGACTACAACGCACTTCTATAAAAGATCTACCGTGAAAGAACTCCGGAGAAGGTTAGCCTCAGGGGAAATCGGCCGCTGGTCGCGATCGGACTCCAGCCGGGGCGGAAGTCAGGGCTGTGATAGAGGGGCGGATTTTGGGCACCCAGGAAGCCCCTGGGAGACGCCTGGGCCACTTTGCTCTGCTTGCGGGCAGGTGCTTTGACAGATCTGCCTTTGGTAAAGGGTGGATCTAGAGAAACTGAAAACGTGGTCTAGCCCCACCAGCCTCAGACCGGAAGTCAACTCGGCAAACTGCCCCAGGGCAAATATAAATTGTTGCAGTTTTCTCGGCTTTTGACCAATATCCCAACTTTAAATCATGAGCAAGAAGCAGAAGAGAGCTCTCACCATAGAAAGCTTTTACGGAGAAAAAATAGAACAGTCCCCAGATCCTGACATTATGAAAACAATCCCAGATGAAGCCACAAAGGCAGACTTAAGTTGGTCTCCCTTTCAGAAGGCTTACCTGGATGATTGCATTAAGAATCTCAAAAGAGAGCTAGAAGAAGAATGGGGAAATAAATTGAGATCAGGGCAACAGAAATATCAAAAACTGGAAAATAGGACTGGTGAATTGGAAAAAGAAAACAGTTCACTGAAAAACAAAATTGGTGAATTGGAAAAAATCACCAATTCACTGGAAAATAAAAATGGTGAACTGAAAAACAAAATTGGTGAATTGGAAAAAGACAACAATTCACTGA
>JAJPUD010033937.1:608-11101 GCA_023553655.1 Myrmecobius fasciatus
TTTGTTCAGTTCTGGTCTTTTCAGTAGAAATAGGTGAAATTCTCCTATATCATTGAATGACCATCTTCTTCCCTGGAAGATAATGCTCATTCTAGCTGGGTAACTTATTCTTGGCTGTAATCCAAGTTCCTTTGCCCTTCGGAATATCTGATTCCAGGCCCTTCGATCCTTCAAAGTAGAAGCTGCTAGGTCCTGTGTGATCCTAATTGTAGCTCCCCGATATTAAATTGTTTCTTTCTGGCTTCTCGTAATATCTTTTCCTTGGTATGATAGTTCTGGAATTTAGCCACGATATTTCTGGGGTACTTAATTTTTGGGTTTCTTTCAGGAGGTGATCGGTGGATTGTTTCAAGGAGTATTTTGCCTTCTGAGTCTAAAATATCAGGACAATTTTCTTTTATGATTTCCTGGAAGATAGTGTCCAGGTTCTTTTTTTCATCATGGCTTTCAGGAAGCCCTATAATCCTTAGATTGTCTCTCCTAGATCTATTTTCCAGGTCAGTTGTTTTTCCTAGGAGATATTTCATGTTTTTCTCTATCTTTTCATTTTTTTGTTTTTGTTCAACTGATTCTTGAAGTCTTGATGAGTCATTCATTTCCAATTGTTCAATTCTAATTTTTAATGTCTTATTTTCTTCAGTTACTGTTTTTAGTTCCTTTTGCAATTGACCAATTACATTTTCTTGTTCATTGCATTCTTTTTCCATTTTTTCTATTTTATTTTGCAGTGATCTCATTTCATTTCCCCATGTTTCTTCTAACTCTCTTTTAAGATTTTTTATGCAATCTTCAAAGAAAGCCTTGTGACATGGAGACCAATTTATGTCTCTCTTTGGGGCTTTTTCTGGAGTTGCTTTACCTTTAGGGGCCTCAGGATTTGAGGTCTGTTCTTCCCTCTCTCCATAAAAGTTGTCTATGGTGAGAGCTCTTTTTGGTTTTTTATTCATTTTTTTTAAAGGTGTGAGGTCTGTTTAGGGCAAAGGTGGGACAGCTGCTTTAATTTGCCCTGGGGCAGTTCTGCTGATTGCGTTATTTCAGGAACTGGGCAGTTCTGCTGATTGAATTATGTCAGGGGCTGGGCAGCTCTGCTGATTGAATTATTTCTGGTGCTTATCAGTCCTGTTGTTTGATTGATTGCTTTAAGGTGCTGTGTAATGGCAGCTAGTTATGATGCTCATCAGGGGTTCAATGGTTCACAATCTATCCCCCTCAAAAGGCAGACCCTCCAAACCACCTGCCCACAATCAGGACAAATTGCTCCAAGAGGCCTGCAGAAGACTCCCAGGTGTGTGAAAAGCACAACGCTCCCACTCCTGTTCGGACTCCTGTTCCAGCTCCCTGCACCAGCTCCCTGCCCCGGTCTCCCTGCGCTTCAGTCTGGGTTCAGTAGACCACCCCCTGCCCAATTAAAACAGACCTGTTTTGAGGTTCTTCCAGAGTATCTTCTTCTAGAATTGTGTTGTTCTCCAGATGTTGTGGATTTTTTTGCTTCAGAATCAGTCTAGAGGCTTCATATTTTGTTGGTTTGAGGGGAGGTTAGAGGAGGTTACAGAGACTCCTGTCTGATCTCCGCCACCATGGCTCCACCCCCGGAAGGAAATCAACCATATTCTTCTTGATTAGAGATTCATCATTCATATTCTATCCCCTATGTGTGGTTATAAATTCTGCAGGCTTCTGTTCTTGGCCCTCTTCTATTTTCTCTATACTTTCTCCCTTAGTGTTCTCATCAGTTTCCATGGATTCCATAACATCTCTATGCAGATGACTCCTGTATCCATCCCTCATATTTATTTTCTGAGCTCCAGCCCTTCATCAACAAGTGCCTACCCAATAATTTCACCTGCTTCCATAACCTATAGAAGCTTCCAACTCAACATGTTCAAAGCAGTACTCCTTATCTTTTCCCGTAAATCTGCCTTTCTTCCTAATGTCCCTCTTTTTGTAAAGACCATTGCTATTCTTCTAGCTACTCATATTCATAAAATAAGATTCAACTTTGACTCCCATTCTCATTCACCACACCCCATCTAATCAGTTCCAAGTCCTGTCAATTCCAATATCTTAATATCACTCTCATCTTTCCCTTCCCTCTATTCTTACTACAAACGCCCTATTCCAGTCCTTCCTTACCTATTACTTCAAATATAGCAATAGCCTTTTAACTAGGTCCCTAACTCCAGTTACTTCCCTCTCTCACCTATCCTTCATTTAGTTGCCAAATTTATATTTTTAAAACCATTACTTAATTATTCTCAATTTCAGTTGCCTCATCAGTAAAATGTAAAAAACAAAAACATAATACATCCAGAATTTACTTCACAGAGATATTTTGAAGGTCAAATGAGATAACATGTGTAAGGTATTCTAACAACATTAAAATACTATCAAAATGCCAGCTATTGTTCCAAATACATGCCCCGTAATGCAGCAGATCTCTATGGTTTCTGTCATATTGACAAATAGCCATCTCCTTTGTGTCACAGCTGTCAGCCTCCAGCATCTTGCCACAGCTTTCACCCTCTTCAGATTTTTTCTTCTTTATTTCCTCCTCTAATCTCTTTTTCCATTTGTTTTAAAAGGTTGGTTTCATTTTCCCTGTTAACCTGAAAACTTGAGATTGTTGCTCCAACCCTTTTGCTTTCTTTTAATCACCTGTTAGTTTCCTAATCTATCTTTCTCTTCTGGAGCCTTTTCTTTCAAATTTATACTTTGTGGACGCATAACTATAACTTAGAGTTGGTTGGAATGACGGACATAGCCCATTGTCTGCCAATCATTAACAAATTTATTCCATCAGGTGACAGATGATGAAGGACTAAGTTAAGGTAGTTATGGTGTGAATAAAGAGCAGGGAAGGATAAAAATGGTACCAAGGAGGTGGAATTAAAATTTGGCATCTGTTTGGACAGGATAAAATGTGTGAGAGTGAAAGTCGAGGATGAATCCTAGGAATAATGTGTTATTGCTCTTAATGTCAATTCTCATTGCTTACTTTCTGGGCAAACTTCCTGACAAATTACCCCATTGTTCTTCCTATTCTCTATGGTGGGAACTCTATAGTGTGGGACTCCTGAACAAACTTTACTTTATTAAGAGCTTCCTACCTATGTAGGCTATCTTCCTTAGTTGATAATAAACACATTCCTGCCAAGACCAAATGCAATCATGACTTGTTCTAGGTTGTACTCTAGGAATTCAATTATTAAGTTACTAGCTAATTAAATCTAATTGTCCACCTCTTTTTTTCTTCTGTTCTCCTGCCTAGAAATTGTCTGGCCTACAATATGCCTGACCCTAGACTAGGCATTCTAGAGAATTTCAAAGGAACATCAATCATTGTTTCTTTTCTCAATGAGCCTACAATCTTCCATTACTTCCAATTTCAATTACCTGCTAAATTAAATCTGGGTCTAGTTTAGTACTTGTCTTCTATGATAGGATGAAAGCTGCTTTACAACTTTCATGTCTTCCTTACGTGAACCTATTGCCCACTGAAGATACTTTGTCCTTTTCACTTCTGTGTCATTTTCCCTACCTGAAATGCCCCCTCCACCTATCAGAATTTTGGACATCTTTATTGAACCAAATCAAATATTGTACCATGAGGTAATCCCCATCCAAAACAGTTTTCTTCTTTCTTGGCACTCCTATAACACTTCATAGTACTGCTTTTAACTGGTCTGCTTTTTATTTTTTCTTATATTATTTTACATAAATGCCCTATATTTCCCCTGTAGATGATAAGTCCTTTGAGGGCAGGGACTGTGTCTTGTTCATCTTTTTATCTTTCAAAGCCCCAGAACAATGGCTTAAGTACAATAGGAGTTCAATAATCGGGCAGCTAGGTGGAGCAGTAGATAGAGCACCAGCCCTGAAGTCAGGAGAATCTGAGTTCAAATCTGGTCTCAGACACTTAACATTCCCTAGCTGTGTGACCCTGGGCAAGTCACTTAACCTCAATTGCCTCAGCAAAAAATAAATTAAAAAAAATAATCATTTGTTGAATGAATGAAATCATTACTTCAGCTATAATTTCTAAAGAACAAAGCTATAGGTAGAGTGTTAAAGAATTAGTTTCTGTACCTGAAAGGGAAATTAATTTCCTCCCTGGCCATCATTATTTCTCAAGCTTCAGCTCTATAATATGTGATAGGAAGAACATGCATACAAAAGTCTGTTCTTTTCCTTTTAAAAGAAGTTCAAATATCATTGATTGACAGATCTAGAAAGAATGTTAAGAAGCCATCTAGCTTTTATCCTTGATTCACAATTGTGTGAATTTCAAGGTGGAAAATAGAGAGCAAATTACATGGAGATGGAGTCTGTATTAGCAAAGGCCCTCAAAGTACCTTTAGAATTATCACCATTTAAGCCACTAAATAATTATATAACAAAAATGTGGACATTATCTCCAGGAGGCCACTGTCAAAAATATGCATATTATTACTAAGAAGAATGAATCCTTGTTGGCTTCTTGTTAATTGGGATTGGTCTCTCAAATTGGGGGGAGGTGAAAAGATGGGATAGGAGAAGCATGAGTCTCATTGGGAGATACTTGAAGGGAGCTAAAAGATTTGAGAAGAAAGAGAAGTTGCAAAAGGAGGGCACAAAACAGACTTTCTCCTCTTAATTTTACCTACAGCTTGGTTCAGCAGTCAATTAACTATCCCATTGCAAAAAGTCCTCAGGGAAGAATACTCTACAGCTTTTCATTGTCTGTGCAGTGGAATTTTTTTTCTGCAACAAGGGCACTATGGAATTACCTAGCAATGCAATGATTATAAGCAGATTTCCTGAATTCAGTGGCTGGGAAACAGCTACTAAATTTTTATACCAAATCTGAGCAGCTGCTCAGCCTGGATATTTTAGAACCATAACTTAATACTTGGCTACAAATGGATATGTAATTAAACTCAGTAACTTTATGAACTAAAAACTCAGCCATTGCTCAGTTTTATCCACTACTTTTTCCACTATGAAATAGAGAACAAATTAAACAGCATCCACAGTGAACATCAAACAGAGATGACAAAATTGATTAGGCTACAATTTGCTAGTTTCCCAAATGACTAACAATAATAACTAAAATCAATTTGAGTTTTCCTTTATTATTTGCTCCTGTTAAAAAAAAGAAACCCCTTACCAGCTCTGAAGTCAGGAGGATATGACTTCAAATCTGATCTCAGACACTTAACACTTCCTAGCTGTGTGACCCTGGGCAAGTCACTTAACCCCAATTGCCTCAGGAAAAAAAAGAAACCCCTAAATCATTCTTAATCATCTGGGAGAAATGCTTTGCTTCTTGTGGTTTTTATTCCTCTTTGGAAAACACTTCAGCTGCTAGTATCAATAAATGCCTACATCTCAATCTGGCAGAATATTTTATTTAAAGTTAATAATCAACAGGTATGAACATCCTTATGTATGAAGAACAAAAAAGAATATATGTAAAATGCAAATTTATGTACAGTTTTTAAATGTGTTAATTTAACTTGGTAGTAACAAAATTGCCCTGTCTATATCCCCCTTCTGATTTTTTGTTTACTTCTGAGTATTTTTGTTTTATTGATGCTCTTTTTCTTTCTTTTTTTGGCATCTCTATCACTACCCACTAATTTACTCCCCAAACTCCATGGCAAGTCTTCTGTTCTAATAAATAAGTATCATTTTTAAAATCAAAAATATATGTCTTCTTTTAAAATTTTAGTTAAAAGAGCATTTCACTATCTTCACAATCAACTGCCTAGTGCAGTATCCTACATACAATAGATGTTTAATAAATGTTCATTAAAATGAATAATGAAAAGAGAGAAGGGCAAGGTAGCAAAAGCAACTGGAATTTTCTGGTAATTCTAAAAACTAAAGTTATGCAATTCTCTCAACCACTTTCCTGTCCAAATCTGCAGCCAGAGACAATAAGAGGCAGTAAAACAGTTGGGTAGTCTGCACAACTTCATTCAGTCCTTTGGTGGAAGTAATGTTGTGATCTGCTGTGTCAGCTGGCAAATATGGGGCACGAAAAGGGGGGGAGTATTGCTTGTATTCCGCCTCCTTCAAAGGAAACAATCTCTTGTTCACATTATTTTATTTCAATACTTATTCTGTATCTACTATATGCAGGACCTGTGCTAGTAAATTGTATTGTACCTAATAAATATTCAATAAAGGATCCTCAGATTATAGAGCTCAAAAAGGCAGAGGCCATACTATACTATCCACTCCTTATTCAGAAATGAAGGTTTGATAATTTGCTGCATGTCACACAAGTAGAGGGCATCAGAGATGGCATCTGAACCCAACTCCTCTGATGTCAGAATCAATGTTCCTCAATGAATGAATGATTAGGGCAAGGATCATCATTTGAGACCTAAAAAAAAACTCTTTAAAACAGTCCAGTTCAACAACCTCATAAGATAGAGAAAGGAAGAATGGGTCCAGAAAGGTCATTTCGCAGATATTGAGAATAGCTAGAGTGTAACCTCATCAGATAATACAATTAGCAACTTATTTGTAATTTAAAGTCTTTGAAAATTGAGGGGGATATAGATGGATAGGATCAGAAAGATCTAAGTCTAAATCTAGCATCAAACATTTACTAGCTGTGTGATTCTGAGGAAACTACTTGTCTGCTCTTTGCCTCAGTTTTCCCTTCTCTAAAATTGGGTAGTAATAGCATTTACCTCACATGGTTGTTGTAATATATATATATATATATATATGTATACATATATATATACACATATATATATATGCATATGTATATATATAATATATAATTATTATTATTATTTTATATGTGATAATTAACATAATTTTAAACTGCATGGGGTATATAGAGGAGAGGAAACACAATATTATAATGAAAAAAGTATTTGGAATCAGAGAATCTAGTTTCAGAATCTGCTTCTTAACTTTATTTTGTGGTGTGATTTATCTAATTCTGAGAGAGCAAGGTTGAGATCCCCCACTAGTATAGTTTGGCTGTCTATTTCTTCTTGCATTTCTCAATTTCTCCCCTAGGAATTTGGATGCTATACCACTTGGTGCATATATATTTAGTATTGATATTGCTACATTATTTATGGTACCCTTTAATAAAATATAGTTGCCTTCCTTATCTCTTTTGATTAGATCTATCTTGGCTTTTACTTGATCTGAGATAAGGATTGCTACCCCTGCTTTTTTTGTTCACCTGAAGCATAATAGATTCTGCTTCAGCCTTTTACTTTCACCCTGTATGTGTCACTATGCTTTAGATGTGTTTCTTGTAGACAACATATTGTTGGATTCTGGTTTTTAATCCAGTCTGATATCCGCTTCCGCTTTATGGGAGAATTCATCCCATTCACATTCACAGTTAGAATAACTAATTGTGTATTTCCTGCCATCTTATTTACCCAAGTTATGTTTTTCCCTTTCCTTTCCCCTTTCTCCCTTCCCCCCTCCTCAGTAATTTGCTTTTGATGACCCCCTCCTGCAAACAGTCCTCCCCGCTTTAGAGCCCCTCTCCCTTTTTTACTCCTTTCCCCTGATTCTTCTAATTTCCCTTCTACTAGTCTATCCCTTTCTTCTCCTTCTTTCCCTCCCACTTCCCTATAAGGAAGGACAAGTTTCTCTGTGAAACCAAATGTGTCTGATATACACTTTTAGAGCCCAATCTGATGAGAGTAAGATTTACACAATGCTCATTTCCCTCCCTTCTTTCCCTCAATTATGTTAGGTTTTCTTTGCCTCTTCATGAGATTTTTCCTTATTTTTTTAACCTTATTTTACCACCTTTCCTCCCAGTATGATAGCCTTTCCCCCTCTGGTTTTATTTTTCTTATTATCAAAGTGATATCAAATTATACCCCCAATCTTTAAGTATCTTCATAGTAGAAATAAAGTTCTCAAGAGTCCTTTCCTTTTTACCTTTTTATGCTTCTATTTAGTTCTGTGTTTGGAGGTCAAATTTTTTGTTCAGATCTGGTCTTTTCATTAGAAATAGGTGAAATTCACCTATATCATTAAATGACCATCTTCTTCCCTGGAGGATAATGCTCATTCTAGCTGGATAGGTTATTCTTGGCTGTAATCCAAGTAACTTTGCCTTTTGGAATATCTGGTTCCAGGCCTTTCGATCCTTCAATGTGGAGGCTGACAGATCGTGTGTGATTCTAATTATAGATCGTCAGTATTTGAATTGTTTCTTTCTACCTGCTAGCAAAATCTTTTCCTTGGTGCGATAGTCCTGACATTTAGCCAAGATATTCCTTGGGGTGTTAATTTTGGGGTCTCTTTCAGGAGGTGATTGGTAAATTCTTTCAATGGTGATTTTTGCCTTCTGATTCCACAATCTCAGGGCAGTTTTCTTTAAGGATTTCCTGGAAGATAGTGTTTAGATTCTTTTTTTTTCATCATGACTTTCAGGAAGTCCAATAATCCTTAGATTGTCTCTCCTAGATCTATTTTCCAAGTCAGTTGTTTTTCCTAGGAGAGATTTCATGTTTTCTTCTATTTTTTCATTTTTTTTTTGTTTTCGTTTGACTGATTCTTGAAGTCTTATTGAGTCATTCACTCGCATTTGTTCAATTCTTATTTTTTTTGAAAGTCTTAAGAATTCTTTTTTTTAATTTTTTTTATTTAAAGCTTTTTATTTGTATGACATATATATGGATAGTTTCCCAACATTGATCTTTACAAAGCTTTCCATTACAAATTTTACCCCCAGTCCCCTCCCCTGCCCTAGATGGCAGGAAGTCCACTACATGTTAATAATGTTGAAATGCTTGAGAAGTTATGCAAGAAAAATCCTATCTACAAGAAAAAAAAAAGAATCAGAGAAAGGCAACACAATGCAAGCAAATGTCAATAGAGATCATGAAAATGTTACGTTGTGGTCCATATTTCATTTCCCTCTCTCTGGGTGTATATGGTCTTCTTCAGTGAACAATTGGAATTGGTTTGAGACAATTCTTTGTTGCAGAGAGCCATGTCCATCAGAATTGATCATCATGTAATACTGTTGTTGCTGTGTATGATGATCTCCTGGTTCTGCTCATTTCACTCAGCATCAGTTCATGCAAGTCCCTTCAGGCCTCTCTGAAATCGTCCTGCTGGTCGTTTCTTACACAGCAATAATATTTCATAACATTCATATACCATAATTTATTCAGCCACTCTCCAATTGATGGGCATCCCTTCAGTTTCCAGTTTCTAGCCACTACAAAAAGGGCTGCCACAAACATTCTTGCACAGGTGGGTCCCTTTCCCTCCTCTAAGATCTCTTTGAGATATAGGCCCAGTAGAAACACTGCTGGGTCAAAGGGTATGCACAGTGTGACAACTTTTTGAGCATAGCTCCAAATTGCTCTCCAGAATGGTTGGATCTGTTCACAGTTCCACCAACAATGTATTAGTGTCCCAGTTTTCCCACATCCCCTCCAACATTCATTGTTATCTTTTCCTGTCATTTTAGCCAATCTGACAGGTGTGTAGTGGTACCTCAGAGTTGTCTTAATTTGCATTTCTCTGATCAATAGTGATTTGGAGCAACTTTTCATATGACTAGAGGTGGTTTTAATTTCATCATCTGAAAATTGTCTGTTCATATCCCTTGACCACTTCTCTATTGAAGAGTGGCTTGAATTCTTATATATATGAGACAATTCTCTATATATTTTAGAAATGAGGCCTTTATCAGAACCATTGAATGTAAAGATGATTTCCCAATCTGATGCTTCCCTCAAATCTTGTCTGCATTTGTTTTGTTTGTACAGAAACTTTTTAACTTAATATAATCAAAATTATCCATCTGGTGTTCAATTAGGAGTTCCCGGTCTTCTTTGGACATAAATTTATTCCATCTCCACAGGTCTGAGAGATAAACTATATTACGTTCCTCTAACTTGCTTACAAAGTCACTCTTTATATCTAGATCATGAACCCATTTAGATCTTATCTTGGTATGTGGTGTTAGGTATGGGTCAAGCCCTAATTTCTTCCACACTAGTTTCCAATTTTCCCAGCAGTTTTTGCCGAATAGTGAGTATTTATCCCAAAAGCTGGGGTCTTTGGGATTATCGAACACTAGATTGTTAAGGTTATTGCCTAGATTGTCCTGATAACCTATCCTGTGCCACTGATCGACTGCTCTGTTTCTTAGCCAGTACCAAACGGTTTTGATGACCGCTGCTTTATAATATAGTTTTAGATCTGGTATAGCAAGGCCACCTTCATCTGCCTTTTTTTTTCATTAATCCCCTTGAGATCCTTGACCTTTTGTTCTTCCAAATGAACTTTGCTACTATTTTTTCTAGATCTGTAAAATAATTTCTTGGGATTTTGATTGGTATGGCACTAAATAAGTAGATTAGTTTGGGTAGTATTGTCATTTTTATTATGTTTGCTCTGCCTACCCATGAGCACTTAATATTTTTCCAATTGATTAGGTCTGATTTTATTTGTGTGGAAAGTGTTTTGTAATTTAGTTCGTATAGTTTCTGACTTTC
>JAJPUD010033938.1:0-11101 GCA_023553655.1 Myrmecobius fasciatus
GTGTAGATAAGATTTTTCTTGCACACCAATGATAAGTTTGGAAATATGTATACATATATTCGATTTGCCAATATTTTAACATAATTAACATGTAGTGGATATCCTGCCATCTAGGGGGAGGGGTGGGGAGTTGGGGGGAAAAATTTGTAACGGAAACTATGTAAGGGTTATTGTTGAAGAATTACCCACACATATGTTATGCAAATAAAATAAAAATTTTAAAAAAAGAGTTATTTTTAAAATACATGCCTTTTAACCCAGTTTTTAACACTACAAGTTCTATACACAACAGAGATAAAATAATTAGGATAAGGTTCTCTTTGTAAATCAACTTTTTATACTAGTTCTTTTTTTATTTGACAAAACTTGGAGACTAAAAGCAGGCCAACCAATTCAGTTTTTGTATAGGAGTTCAATGGAATACTATTATGTTTTAAGAAACGAAGAAATAGATTATTTCAGAGACATGGAAAGACTCATAGGAACTAATGAAGAATGAAATAAAAAAGAACCAGAAGAACCATTCATACTATATTTTAAGAATGAGAGTATTTTTATAATTAATAAACTGATAAAAATTGAAATGACAAAAAGTAGGAAAATAATTTATATAACAATAATAACACTTTGAAAATAAACAACTTTAACAGCTATGAAGACAAAGACTACCCTTAAAACCAGAAGACTGATAATATAAGGTATTATCTGCCTTTTTACAGGTGTTTGATATAATATGCATAAATAAATTACATGTAATGTATATGCATGTACATATGTGTGCATATTCACATATATGCACACATATGTGTACATATATGTATGTATGTTTTTTTCTAATTTGGGCACCACAAATACATATGTGTCTGTGTGTATACACAATACTGTGATTTATTTTGATTAATTATAAATATTTGTCATAAAGAATTAGTTTCTGTTTTTTTATTCTTTTCAATGGAATGGTGATGCTAGATATTGAAAAGTATTCTTTTAATTAAAAAAATCAATTAAAATAGAGTGGTAGAACTAAGTGATATCGTGCATAATGTTGTATATACTTTCCGATGAGTTCATTGTACAGTCAGTTTTATTAATTGTTTTATATGTTGAAAAATAATTATCAAGCTCTGAATAGGATCAGTCTGCATGTGTGTAATATAAAACTAAAACAGGTGAGTAAAACTATAAAGGATTTTTTTTAAAGAAAGGAATGCTCCAGATATTTTTTTCTGGCATAGCCTTAAACACAATGGCACCGCAGTGACATTATTGGACATCAAAATAGAACTTGAGCTAAACAAATTGCTTTATAATTATTTATTAATTTGATCTGCTATTATGTGAACAGGTAAAAGCCAAATACAATTAGTTTTTTTATGGAATTGATTTTATTCACAACGGTAATTATGTAATAAACCTTTCCCTGAAGAACTGCCATCAGCAAAAGACAGCTTGACTCTAGGATAACACTTAACGAATATGAATTTATATTCAAGTATGTAGTACAAACATACTTTAATTTCCTAATCAATGTAGATGATTTTATTCAAACCAAATGTATCTTTTGCAATTAGAAGAATAGCATAACCAGCTAAGGACATTAATAAATTGAAACAGATTATAATATAAGCAAATTAAAATTAACTTTTTTTTTCCTGCTTCTGTTCAGAAGTGCAGAAGAGCAATAAAAATGGAAGGGAATGCAGTAAGGGAGCCTTCTTTAGAGCTGTCTTTAGAGATGATAGGAAGCAGAAAGAGAGAGATGCATAGATGTTGAGAACTTTTGTAGCCTTATGCCCAGCCCTCAGTAAACCTCTTGACAGTAGAAGATTCTGAAGCACACTTACTCATAAAATACCAATTTTGTGAATGAAATAAATTTAGTGGTCTCTTAGGCTATCTCTGTGTCATACTCTTGTCAGCACGTACATTAAGGTGAAGATAAAATGTAACAAAATACCTCTCCTCCCTGTATTTTTATAAATGTATTGACATGGTTAGCACCAATTAATTGCAAATATTTTCTGGAATAAAATTACATTTAAATATTGATAAGAAAAAATATTTCTTCACTAGAAAAGTCATTCCAGGTGATAAAGACTTGAAGATAATAACATCCTCTTAGATTCAGAGGTAGATTTTTGTCTCGTTTATGGCAGATTTCCATTACTTACATGGCCCCAGCTTTTTTAGCTTCTATCATTCCCTCAAAAATCATGCTCTTTATCTTCTAATTTTACCTTCTTTTTCAATTGATTCCATACACTTCTACCTCTGGGATGGTGTAGAATAGGGAATCTGGGAGATTATCTCACATTTCTCTCTTCTAATTAATTTTAAATCAGGTACTTTCCATTTGTTCTATTTCATTTTTATTCATGGTTTTGGTTTTACTTCTGGAACATAAATTCCTCCAGCTTTGTAAGAGACCACTCCTAACAAAGTAAAATGTTTAAGTAGAATAGTGCAGTGATATTTTCTAAAGGTAGTGCAGTAATCACTGCAAGATCACTGAAGAAGTGAATACAATATTTCACATATGGAGTAATCCCACCTCTTTTCTATAAAGACATTCAGTTTCTTTATCAATCTTGAATCGACATTGTGATAATTATGGTTCTGACAGCTTTAAAAGTTGTTTACTTTATACTGTTCTCATTTTTCCCATTTCGTCATTCTTCACAAATTTATAAATGATCTCAAATTTGTTCTTTTTTATAATATTGTTATAAATAGCTCTTTTCCTGCTCACTTCATTCTACACAAGTTCATATGTTTTTCCATGTCTTTTTGAAATCATTTATTTCCTTATATCTTACAGCCACTTATAATCCATCCTCACTTTAGCCTAAAGTAAAAGTTATTGTTTTGAGAATTTCTTCTATCTGGATTCCCTGATCCCATTGTTGGTTTCCCTATAACTAAACTGTGAAATGCTGTGATTGTGTGTATGTGTTGTGTGTATTGTGTGTAAGGAGTCTGGAGTCATGTATGTTGTCTTGTGTGTGTGTGTGTGTATGTGTGTTGGGGGTGGGGAGGAGTGGAGGGTTGGTTTGGCCTTAAGACTCTATCAATGTGGGGAATTCTCTGACATAGAAACTTCTTCCTTCTGATAAGGTTTTGGATAGTCAACTGAGTGAGCTCTGACAAAGGAAGCCTGGATCTCTATAAACAATCTGGAAGCCTAGCAATTCCCTGATGGAAGCAAGTTGGAGCAAAGATTGTTAATTGTTATGACTCTTTTCCTTGCTAACTCCTTTTGGAAGTTAGCCCACTCTTAGCAATGTAATAAAATCTTTGCCCCTTGATTTAAATATCTATTCCTACAAATTCTTTTTGGGGCAATTCATGACACTGGTCCTTAACCCAATATACTTTTGATGTATTACCCTGTACCTCAACACTTCTACTTGGGCAGATCAATATTTTATAATGCAGTGTAGTATCAACATTTGCAGCCTTAGGTAGATGTGCAGAGCACAAGGAAAGTTATATATCTTTCCAGAATCTTACACCTAATAAGCAGAGGCAATTCTTGAATCCAGATCTTGACTGTAAGACTAAACTTATACTCTATACTCTAGACATCTCATGTATTTTATCAAGTGAAAAATGAGGTGGCACCTAGGTAAACAGAGTATTTGAACTAGAGTCAGGAAAATCTGAATTAAAATTCAGTCTCCTTTACTACCTGTGTGACTTTGGTCAAGTTCCTTATTTTTTTATGTTTCTCCATCTCTATATTGAGAATACTATTAACACCAAAAAGGAAGCTAGGCAACTACATGGAAAGAGACCTAGGCTTGGAGTCAAAAGAATATGGGGTCAAGTTTGATTTCTGATACTAACTGAATTACACTAACCAAGTCACTTAAGTTTCTTTAACTTCAGTTTCCTCATTTATCAAATGTAGATGATAATAATACCTATCTCCCAGGATCAAAGGGTAGATAAATTGTCATGTTTGAAAAAGGACTGAACAGCAAGAAAAACTATTTAATACATTTCTTGGATACCAAGTTTATAAAGCAAAATATAATTCTATAAAAGATTTTTATATGAATATTTCTCAGAAACATTTAAATCATTTATTGAAATGAGGGTATTAATTGAATTATTTATTTATTTTACTAATATTGCACTATATTTTAATTGTTGTTACTGTTCTCCTTTGTTTTCGAAGCAGACCAATAATATTATGGAGTGATGAGTTACAGAGTTGCACAGAGTACCTAGTCTTATTTTCTCTTCTTGAATTATTGAAGTCCAGTTTCAGAGAAAAAGTCAGGATACCAGGCAATTGTCTGGGATGCAGCAGATGACCTTGTCATCTTCAATGTCTGACCAAGCTCTACATATTCCACTACTTCAATTGTTCTCATGGCTGTTGAGGAAAAAATGTTTGCAGTCACTCATTCCACAGGAGAAAAATTTCACATTCTTTGGTACATATCCCCTTAACTCGCCAATTGATTTATTGGTTTAAAACATGTTAATTACCCTTAGCTCAATTGATTTACTGAGACAATTGTATCAGGGAGTAATTGCTGTGCAAGCTTGAGTTTCTTGAAACCACAAGTGAAAGTTTGGTGAAAGGTGGACACCAAAGCCATATTTTTAACCTTAAAAGAGACTTGACAAACCCTCACACCAAACTGCTCCTCTCTGGATACCACTTGAATAAGTCACTTCACCTTTTTGGCTCAGTTCTTCCTCTGTAAAAGTGAACTGGAGAAATTAATGGCACACCATTCTAGCATTTTGGCCAAGAAAGTTCCAAATGGAAGTCAGGAAAAGTAGAACACAACTGAAGAGACTACTCTGAACTGTATAATAAAATTAGGCTTCAATGTGGACTCTTTCTGGGTAATTCTGAATGAAGTATCTTTAGCATCTAATCTAATCTTTTTCATTAAAATAAATCTTCCTTAGAGGGAATAAGTTGTATGAGAGAGAAGATCTATTTCAATGAGTTCACTTGCTAGAATTTTTAGTTTGATTGTTTATTGTCTCTTGTTCTACAATCTCCTGACATCTTGAAAAGGCAGATAAAAATAAATGTGGAAAGGCCATTATGATACAAGTTCTAAGGTCACAAAACCCTATGACACAGAGCCAATTCAGTTCATATGGAATTTCCTAGGATTTTAAAGAAATCAATTAAACAATGAGCATTTGTTAAATTCTATTCACTGTATTAAATGCAGCATGATGGTCCTCTTCAAGAATGAAGGACAAAACCCCACAACTACATGCCAGGGACACAAAGACAAGAATAGTATGGTTTCTACCTTCAAGAAACTTGCACTCTATTAGTAGAAACAACATAGGAATAAATAAGTATGAATGAAGTGAACTGGGAAAGCCATCTCACAAGAGAGACAATGTTCTAAAGATTGAGTGAAGGTCATCTGGTCCCCAGGATAAGCTCTCTTTTTGCCAGAAATCACATGGTTTAAAGGAGTGGGACCAGATAGTCCTTTTCTTTGTGAGATTAAGTTGGGGTCACCTTGACGTTGAAACTCCCATATAAGGTAATTTAGTAACCCTAAAGATGTGGTTGGATAGAAGTTTTTCTTCCCTTATGACTTAGAATATGAGGTCATTTGTCCTGACTCTTCTGGGCAAAGATTACTCCAGACCCCTATATAATCCTTGTCTGTTAACTGGGCCTTCCTTCTCCTTGTGTGACTGTTTGTTGGAAAGGAGAGGCCCTTTCTCTTGAAATTTAAATTTCCTTTCTGCTTTTACTTTGAGAAATCTCCTTGATTTATTTGAACTGGTGATCTTTGTCCCACACATGTATATAAAATAAATAAATACATGAAAATATGGAGCAGTGTATTCTCTTGTGAAAACTAGAGACTGACATATAATCAAAAGCTATTTTGTACTGCCTTCTTCAGTGCCTTTTCAGTTTACTATTCAAGAAAGTTTTTCTTTGGGTTGTAATCCATGGACTAATTTATTCAAGTCTCAGGCAGGAGAATAATTTCCTAAGGGGTCTTGACTTTCAGAGAAATTTCAGCAACAACCTAATTTTAAACCTCAATGTTTATTATAAATCATGTCCAAAAGGCTAGGGGGAGTTTTGCTTCTGTCCAATTTTTCCTGGAGTCAATCCAAACTGAAAAGAATCTGGAAGGTTGCTATGGAAAATGGGTCTATTAAATTTATAAAGTTTCTTTGCATTCTTTAAGCTTTGTTCTGTATTGAAGATCTTGAAGAGATCTGAATAAATATTTTGTCATTGCTGCTTATTTGTTGTTTATTTGTTTGCCAAACCTCATTTTAATCATCCTATTTGAAAATCATTTTCTAGTCAGAGGAATATTCAAAGTATCATAATTACTATTAAGCATCTAATAATGGGTACGTTATTTAACCTACAGTAGCTAGAGAAAGATTGTTCACTTCTAGGACAAAACCTAGATCAAAAGTAACAGGCAATTTTTGGATAAGCCAGCATATTAGTTTCTATAACCTGAAATGGGAATTCTCAACCATCCGTGAAATCAAAGAGAAGACAGGATCCTCCTCCAAGAACACATTTGTAATTACTTTGCTTGGGATCAGCACTATATCTCTTTCACCCTCCTACAGACATTCTCTTTGTGATCTTTCACCAAATCTCATTATTATAAGAACTGGAAAAGTAAAGAACCAAAAACTCAGCACTCATTCTTCTTAGAGCATTTTTTTTTTGCTTATCCTACCAGAGTTTCTTAAAGTCAGATGAGGGAAATAACAACACATCAAGCTAAAATGCTCCTAAAGGGTAGGTAGCATACACTCCAATTATTTAGCAATGACACAGTCCACAGCCTTCTGAAAAGAAATTCCAATGGAAGCATTTTTCCATGGCAATTTCATGGCAATTTCACCTTATATAGTCAGACAAAATAATATTTCATGTAAAGATTTAGTTGAAATCTTTGTAGAAGTCAAGCAGTTTTTAAAAGTTTGTAAAATACACCTACCATGATAAACAACTGCTATTTAAAATAAGGATGAAAGACATTTAAATTTGAAATAATAAAATATAGCCATATCTGATTGCTATGTTATGCATTTATTATTACTATCTCTCATTATAGAGTCTTGGATTATTGCTTTCAAAGGACTGAGAAAGTATTTTATTTGGAATTAATGCAAGTTTGTTACACCAACAGTTGCCTTGAATGATGTGGGGTGGCTAAAATCACCTTTGAAAAGTAAATATAAACTGACTACTGAGCTAAGATAAATTTCACAATTCTTTTGTTATTTCAAGACACGTTTTTTTTTTCATAAAGAAACAAAATATATCACCTTACTAAATTTTAATTACTCTCAACTTTGCAACTATCATTTTAGTATACCATATTGCAAAGTAGCCAACTTTTCTCTTAAAAAAGAAATTTTCTTTTCCTTTGTAAAATCAAAGGACTTTATGGCAAAATTTTTATATATGGCCTCATCTATCTATGGCAAGGGTTTAGAATAACCTGATATACTAGGGATATCTCTCCTTGAGCAGTGGAACAGTATTTTTTGTGCTTTTTCTAAGTAGAATAATCTTATGGTTGAGTTGTGGGAAATAATGCTTGTGGAAGCATTTGGCATAAAGGACTGGTTGTCTAATTCATTTTTCACATTATTTAGGACTGACTCATTATGTTTATTAACTGATTAATGTCAGTGGGAGCTGGCCATGAAGAGTTCAGCACTTTGCTTTAAGATAGTATTCAGAAACCCATCTAGAAAGAAATAAATTATTCAGATTTTTTTATTAAAAAAAAACACTAGCAATGGAAATACTTCACCCACTGATGGTATTAAGCAAATATGATTAAGAACAACTAAAACAGTTATTACCTTTCATTACTATGTCTCTTTCTTAGTCTATAATATGCAGAGTGGACTAAAATTTTAAAAATGCTTCATGAACAGTTATGTGCTTCTATATTCAGATATCCTTAGTATTATTTTTCCACCTGCTCTCTTATTCAGATGAATGAAAGATTCCAAAAAGTTATTTGCAAATAACTTTACTATGTGTCATTTTCATGGACCTCAATTATTCAGAAGGTTCTTAATGCTGACTCCTTCCTAGAATAGTATAATCCATTAAATATGCAATCAGGCTAAAATTTAGTTCCTTAAATGCTCATAGGATTAAATCATGGCAGTGCTTTAATATTTAATATTGTTTAACCTGCAAAATAGTAAATCCCTCTTTCAAATTAGACATGAAGGTTATGTAATAAAAATTAAAATCAACTCAATATGTGCGGTTAGCCTATATTGCATCATTTGTTCTTCAGATATTTTTCCATTTCTTTCTTATATGTATTGCTACTTTATTTTATACAGTAAAGAAAAATCAATTAGGAACATTTAAGTAGCTGTCTTAAAAAGCTAAAGTATGATTAGGCAAGACGGAAAAAAGAGAAAAGTATTGTGGACTTAATTAAATGGATAAGCAAATAAACATTTCAAAAAAACTTTTAATAAAAATTAATATTAGAGAATGAGTTGCATTTTTCTATGTTCTATTCCCCCAAGGAAGATTCTGAATGGTTTATTCCATCACCAATATATTTAAAGGAATGATATTTGATCTCAACTTGAATAAATTTTAAATGATAAATTGTTATATAAAAATTTTTGTTACCATTAAAATACATTCAATTTCATTTATTTTACCTTCTGGAATTGAATTAATTTTATTTCTTGTTTTACTTTCCTTATTAATTTATTAACAAATATCAAGATAACAAAATTTCAAAAATTGTATTTATACTCAGCTATATTTTTCTTTGAAAAAACACAGTGTATCTCAGCAATAACTTTAGCAATTTAGTGTTTGATAAACCCAAAAACCCCAGCTTTTGGGATAAGGACTCAGTATTTGGCAAAAACTGCTGGTAAAATTGGAAACTAGTGTGGAAACAATTAGGGCTTGACCCACACCTAATACGACATGCCAAGATAAGATCTAAATGGGTTCATGATCTTGATATAAAGAGTAATATTGTAAGCAAATTAGAGGAATGTAGTATAGTATACCTCTCAGACCTGTGGAGATGGAGTAAGTTTATGTCCAAAGAATTTCTGGAACTCTTAATTGAACACCGATAGATAATTTTGATTATATTAAGTTAAAAAGTTTCTGTACAAACAAAAGTAATGCAGACAAGATTAGAAGGGAAGCATCAAATTGGGAAATCATCTTTACATTTAATGGTTCTGATAAAGGCCTCATTTCTAAAATATATAGAGAATTGTCTCATATTTATAAGAATTCAAGCCACTCTTCAATAGGTAAATGGTCAAGCAATATGAACAGAAAATTTTCAGATCAAGAAATTGAAACTATTTCTTTTCATATTAAAAGGTACTCCAAATCACTATTGATCAGAGAAATGCAAATTAAGACAACTCTGAGGTACCACTACACACCTGTCAGGTTGGCTAAAATGACAGGAAAAGATAACGATGAATGCTGGAGGGGTTGTGGGAAAGCTGGGACACTAATATATTCCTGGTGGAACTGTGAACGGATCCAACCATTCTGGAGAGTAATTTGGAGCTATGCTCAAAAAGTTATCAAACTGTGCATACCCTTTCACCCAGCAGTGTTTCAATTGGGCTTATATCCCAAAGAGATCTTAGAGGAGGGAAAGGGACCCACATGTGCAAGAATGTTTGTGGCATCCCTTTTTGTAGTGGCTAGAAACTGGAAACTGAAGGGATGTCCATCAATTGGAGAGTGGCTGAATAAATTATGGTATATGAATGTTATGGAATATTATTGCTCTGTAAGAAACGACCAGCAGGATGATTTCAAAGAGGCCTGGAGAGACTTGCATGAACTGATGCTGAGTGATACGGGCAGAACCAGGAGATCATTATACTCAGCAACAACAATATTACATGATAATCAATTCTGATGGACATGGCTCTCTGCAACAATGAAATGTCTCAAACCAGTTCCAAATGTTCAGTGAAAAAAGCCATATACACGCAGAGAGAGGGATATGAAATGTGGACCACAACATAACAGTTTCATGCTCTCTATTGATGTTTGCTTGCATTGTGTTTCCTTTCTCTGAATTTTTTTTCTTGTAGATAGGATTTTTCTTGCACAACTTGTCAAGTATTTTAACATTATTAACATATAGTGGACTTCTTGCCATCTAGGGGAACGGAGGGGACTGGGGGTAAAATTTGTAATGGAAAGCTTTGTAAAGATCAATGCTGAGGAACTACCCATGCATGTGTTATACAAATAAAAATCTTTAATAAAAATAAATAAATAAATACAGTATCTGATTTATGTTAAATATTTAAATTTACAAGAAATGGGACAAATAGAAGGGAGATAATTTTGTGAATTGCTTCTCATTCTTCAATCCTTTTTTTCTCCTTGTTCCATCTCATTCGCCAAATATTATATGTTGTATCACACACACATACATGTATAGATGTAGATATAGATAATATAGATATAGATATAGGTATATATGCATTAAAAACAGCACAATTTCCAGGACAAAACTTAAATTTCTTGTTTTGATTCTTTTCCCTGATCAAAAAAACAGACTAAGAAAGAGATGAATTCCTATTTTAGACAGAAAAATCAAATTTTTTTCTGTTTTGTCTTTTTTAATAAGTTTTTTCTTTCATTAAAAATAAAGACAAATTGAAATTTGTTCAATTTTAATTTTTAACGTATTACTTCCTTCAGTTATCTTTTTTAGCTCCTTTTGTAGCTGGCCAATTGAATTTCTTGATTCAATGCATTCTTTTTCCATTTTGCCAGATTTATTTTTCAGTGAATTGTTGTCTTTTTCCAATTCACCAATTTTGTTTTTCAGTGAATTGTTGTCTTTTTCCAATTAACCAATTTTGTTTTTCAGTTCACCATTTTTATTTTCCAGTGAATTGGTGATTTTTTTCCAATTCACCAATTTTGTTTTTCAATGAACTGTTTTCTTTTTCCAATTCACCAGTCCTATTTTCCAGTTTTTGATATTTCTGTTGCCCTGATCTCAATTTATTTCCCCATTCTTCTTCTAGCTCTCTTTTGAGATTCTTAATGCAATCTTCCAGGTAAGCC
>JAJPUD010033939.1:0-11099 GCA_023553655.1 Myrmecobius fasciatus
CCCTTTTATTTTCAGAATTTCCAATTTGGTATTTCATTGAGGGTTTTAATTGTTCTTTTTCTTGCTTTTTTACTTGTAAGCCCAATTTATTGATCTTCTCTTTCTCTATTTTATGCAAGTAAGCATCTAGAGATATAAAATTACCCTTTATAACTTCTTTGGCCATATCCCACAAATTTTGGTATGTTGTCTCTTTATTTTAATTTTCCTAGATGAAATTATTGTGTCTATGATTTTGTCTTTTGCCCATTCCTTCTTGAGGATTAGATTATTTAATTTCCAATCAACTTTTGGTTTGTTTTCTCCTGTCCTTACATTGCATGGATTTTTATTGAATCATGGTTAGATAAAAATACATTTACTATTTCTGCCTTTCTGCATTTGATTTTGAGGTTTTATGCCCCAACACATAGTCAATTTTTGTATAAATTCCATGAACCAAAGGAAAAAAAAAACTCCCTTCTATCTCCATTCAAGTTTCTCCAAATATCTATCATACCTAACTTTTCTAACATTTTATTTACCTCCCTAACTTCTTTCTTATTTATTTTGTGGTTTAATTTATCTAATTCTGAGAGAGCAATGTTGAGATCCCCCAGTAGTACAGTTTTGCTGTCTATTTCTTCTTGCATCTTTCTTAACTGTTCTAGGAATTTGGATGCTATACCACTTGCTGCACATATTTTTACTCTTGGTATTGCTTTATTATCTATTGTGCCCTTTAGTAAAATAGTTTCCTTAGTTATCTCTTTTAATTAGAACTGTCTTTGCTTTTACTTGATCTGAGATCAGGATTGCTACCCCTGCTTTTTTTTGTTCACCTGAAGCATAATAGATTCTGCTCCAGCACTTTACCTTCACTCTGTATGTAACTCTGTGCTTTAGATGTGTTTCTTATAAACAACATATTGTTGGACTCTGTCTTTTAATCTAGTCTGTTATACACTTCTCTTTTATGGGAGAGTTCATTCCATTCACATTCACAGTTAGAATAACAAATTCTGTATTTCCTGCCATCTTATTTACCCAAAGTTATGTTTTTCTCTTTCTTTACCCCTTTCTCCCTTCCTCCATCCTCTGTATTTTGCTTTTGATGACTTCCTCTCTCAGTCCTTCCTCCTTTAGAGCCCCTCCCCCCTTTTTTACATCTTTCCCCTAATTATTCTATTTTCTGTTCTATTAGTCTTTCCCTTTCTTTTCCTCCTTTCCCTCCCACTTCCCTATGAGGAGGGACAAGTTTCTCTTTGAAACCAAATGTGCCTGAAATACTCTTTTAGAGGCCAATCTGATGAGAGTAAGAGTCACATAATTCTCATCCTCCTTCCTTAATTCCCTCAATTATATTAGGTTTTCTTTGCTTCTTCATGGGATTTTACTTTATTTTTACCTCTTTTTTTTTTTACCTTATTTTACCTCACTTTACTTCTTTTTCCAGTATGATACCCCTTCCACCTCTAGTTTCTTTTTTCATATTATCAAAGTAAAATCAAACTATACCTCCATTCTTTAAGTATACCCATAGTAGAAATATAGTTCTCAAGAATTCTTTCCTTTTTACCTTTTTATGCTTTTCTTGAGTTCTGTTTTTTGGAGGTCAAATTTGTTGTTCAGATCTGGTCTTTTCATTAGAAATAGGCAAAAGTCACCTATATCATTAAATGTCCATCTTCTTCCCTGGAAAATAATGGTTATTAGAGCTGGGTAGCTTCTTCTTGGATTATCCTTCATTTTCAAAGAAGATCAAAATAACATCAATATGTTAGAGTCAATTTAATGTGTCTAACTGTGGCTGATCAGGCCAATATAAGCTAAGAATGCTCTGTCACATACTGGACACAAATTGTCTCTATGAACATTTGTTGCGGATTTTCTGTTTTTTTTTTTTTTTTTTTTTGCTGAGGCAATTGGAGTTAAGTGACTTGCCCAGGGTCACACAGCTAGGAAGTGTCTGAGACCAGACTTGAACTCAGGTCCTCCTGACTTCAGGGCTGGTGCTCTAACCACTGCGCCATCTAGCTGCCCCTATGTTGCGGATTTTCTAACTTTATGCCTATCACATTTTTTCTGGGCTAAATCAGTTCTGCTTTGCTCTTAGAGCAGTGTGTTCTCTGGTGAAGGCTTGCCATTCTGGGAGGTTCTGTTCCAGGGACTCCCATGTCATAAAAGCAATTCTAAAGTTCTTAAGAGGGACCTCAAGTGTGTCCTTGCATCACTTTGTGTGATCACCTTATGAGCACTTGCCTTGGTGAGTTCTCCATAAAATAGTCTTTTTTGGCCAGAATACATTTGGCATTCGAACAATATAGTCAGCCTAATAAAGTTTCACTTTCTACAATAGAGTTTGAATGCTCTGTATTTCAGTTTGACAAAAGATATCAGCATCTGATATCACTCTGCCAGATTATCTTCAAAATCTTCCTAAAACAATTCAAATGGAAGTGATTCAGTTTCCTGGAATGGCATTGTATACTGTGCAGGTTTCACAGGCATGCAACAACTTGAAGGGGTTACAGGCCAAAACTTGTGGAGGAAATGTTTGTGCATGATTTTTTTTTCTTTTCAGATAATTGTTCCCTCAATGCAATCTCTGACACTGAAATGCAACAAAATATGTATCAATTCTGTGCTGATTGTATTAATTTTGGACTAAAAATTAACACCAATGAAACACAGATCCTCCATCAGCCAGCACTATACCACTGGTAGGTGGAACTATCAGTTACTGTAATAGATTTCAAAGATTAAACTACTTTAGTAGTAATTTTCCTATCTTCTGCATATCTTATCATTATCCTTTACTTCAAGACCTCCAAAGAGCCTTCCTCTGTTTCTTTGTCTCTGTCTCTCTCTCTCTCTCTGTGTCTCTCAGTCTGTGCCTTTGTTTCTTTTTGTCCCTGTCTGTCATATTCCCTGACTATATCTCTGATCCTTAGAACATTTGTTGTTATTTGGAAAAAAAATTCAGACCAAACTTTGAAAAATAAAAATATATAAATGACCCAGAAGGTCATTGATACATTAAAAAGAGGCAACTTTTAATTCTTATAAATTCAATGGCATAGCCATTCTTCTATTGAAGTTTTTAATTAGAGTTCTTAGTGCCTTCATCACATCTTCTGCCACTAACTCAGGTTTATTCCCCAAAATTAGGATCACAATTAAGCTTAATCTGTATTATTAACTTTCCATCACCTTTTAAATTTAGAAAATCAAGAAAACAATAAATCAAACTCTGGTTTATATTGTGTACATTTCTGGGGCTTTAATCCTCATGCAGACCAAGTTAAGAATGTTCTTTCCAGCTAGTTTGAACTAGCACTAACACATCCATTTATATTTCCCTAAATAATATGTGTCTCTTACTCTATTGTTCTTTCTTTGATCTTGAAAAAACATAATAAAATAAATCAACATGTATGGATTATTTGATGATAATAGAATAGATTCACTTGAAAGTGGTAGTAATCTACAATGTTCCAATTTTAGCTGTGCTCCATGGCTGCTGAGCTTCAATTGAAAAAAAAATCATGATCTTGTACAGTGTTCACCTGTTACATGCTACAGATTAATGTTATTTGAGCTCACAAATACTGTTGATGGAAAATTTTTCCATTTTATTTTTATCTATTTCTTACCACATTCTTCATTTTCCCTAATCAAAATATTTTTTTCACCTCTCTTCATCAATATAAACCTAAACTTATCCACTACAAATACTGCTTCAGCCAGGCATTTTATTTAAGTGAAATTCCTTAGATATTCAAAGTCCCTTATCACCTTACTCAAGCCTAAATTCCTAGATTTATTCTGTCTCTCTCACTCTTTCTCTTTTTCACTCTCTCTAATGCAGTTTATGATATCATAACATATATCATAAGACATATATCACATCATATATATTGCATTCTATTATATTTCACATAAGTATTCTATAATGAATATAGGATATTGTGTTCAATGATATTGTAACATTGTATCATTATATACTTTCATATAATATCATAAAATATCATGTTATACTCTATTGTACTACACTATATAAAATCAGCTTTGCTTTCCTTCTTTTTATTTTATATCAGCCCAAATAATATCACATTATATTAAGCATATTACATTAAATAGAAGTTGTCATATATTACATCATAATATAAAATTATAATTATGTGAAATGCATTATAAAATATAATGTTATATAATATATGACAAATGATGAATGTATGTATATAATGTATGTGATATGTCATATAAATGATACCTTATATTACTATATATGTAATATAAAATTGATATGTAATCTATGGTACCATATATTACATTACATATAAATTATATAACTATATCATATGTATATCAGATCATAATGTATTTTATCATATAGAATCTTATTGTATTATACCATATTTTACTGTAATTATGGAAAAATTCATTTAAATCTAAGAATGATAAATAAATAGAAGGGGAAAGGTACTAACAATTAGAAAGATCAGGTCATATTTCCCATATATATATACATATATGCATATGTATATATATATATAGATAGATAGATAGATAGATAGATAGATAGATAGATATATGCATTTTTTGGTATACGTGTGTACAGATATAAATTTTCATGTACATGTGCACTTATGCATATATATATCCAGGCTAATCTATTTAAAAGTTTTATATCAATATAATGAAAGTTCTTTGAATTCAGAGCCATTTTGATTCATTTTTTTTTCTTCTTATCCTTATTTTATAAATGAATTCCTAAAATATACTATTTTTAATAAAAATACATTGGATATTTGAAAAGGCATATGAACAACAATATTAAAGCAACAGAAATATCAAATAGAACTCTTTCAGGAAAATATTTTATATTTACCTGAGATATTATGATAACCTGAAAGATTTGTTCTGTATGAAAATTACAAAGATCTTAGTAATGAAAAAAAGTGAAAAAATTGTGACAAACTAAATAGAATGATTCTCCTAAAGAGATGAGATGATGTAATGCAAAATAGATTTTTTTAAAAATATGAAGTAAATAGGAACATATATGTTAGTAATAATGATTAAGCCAGTAGCTAAAGAATTAAAAATGAGAATTAAGGGAGGAGACTAGCAATTGAGAAAATATGTGCACCATGGGAATGAGTTGAAGGGAAACGATTAAAACACACAAGAAAAAGAGTTGGCTTCAGTAAGAAGAAAAGCTTCCCCTTAGTATAAGATAGGAGAGAATGGTGTTAAGCATTTTCAGGTATACATTTGGAAAGATTTGCTCACAACAGATAATTTTTATTTTTTCAGTAGTGTAGGAGCTGGGTTCCTTTACTGAAAAGAATAAAGAGTAATAGTATGACTTCAAAAGATAAAAGAACATTGAAATAGCTGTTGTGAAAACATTTGAGTCAATATTGGATGATTTTGAGATTTCCTTCGGTCATGATCAGCAACACTCAATAATGAAAAGAGAATAATATTATTGGGGGTGAAACATTGAGTCTGATTGGTTGTCAATATGACAATAATGAAATTGGTTCAACTTAGGAAGATAGTGAATAGTTGAGCTGGACCAGTCTAGAATAAGATTCTTCATATCCACTAATCAAAATATTTCTTTTCACTTCTCTTAATCAATATGAACCTAAACTTCAATATCTACTACAAATACCTGCATCATCCAGGCATTTTATTTAAGTGAAACTCCTTAGATTCAAAGTCCCTTATCACTTTACTCAAGCCTAAATTCCTAGATTTAATCTTTCTCTCTTCTATCTTTTTCACTCTAAGAACAGAAGAAAGTGAGGATAGATTGAAAGTCATTGAATGAGAGGGGAGAAAAAAGCAAAAAGTAGTAGGAATAAAGCTTACATTGGAACAAGAAAAAGAGCTTTAGGGAAAGTGATGCAGAGAGATAGAAGCTCACCATGATCTAATAGAAGGTCAGATTTCAAGACTTTGGGTATACATAAAGATAGTAATGGTGCATAATTAGATTCTTTCTAAAGCTAGAACATATGGGATTAAACTGATTATCTTGGTAAATATTCAGTTAAAATAATCACAATGAAAATATGGTGTTATATTGTATACATCATGAATCTAAAAACACAAAGAAATTCAGTTAAAGATTACCTTTAAAAGTAGATGACAAGAACTATGTATGACATTCCAAGAACCTCTCTGTCACCATTCAACTTATATGCAAAAGCAGATTGTCCAGTGAATTGAACTATAGATTTTTTTTCCTCATCTTTGAGTTCTTATTTCATACAGAACAAAAAGTGTAACAATCAATCAATCTGGGTACATATATTGACATATATCTACTTCATATTTACCATTTCAAAGCCACATCACTTTTTGCATCTGTATTTCAGCCTATTTAGAATAGTGTTCTAACTATGGGATGACATCCAGGGGTCAGGCAACCTACTTCTTATGATGACTAATGAGATCTTCTTGATGATATTCTGTCCCCTCTTGTGAACTATTTCAGAGGTCATTTTTCTGTGTTCAAAGATGCAATGACATTTCCATAGCTGAAACCTTACATAACATGAGAGGGACAGGCAGGGCACAATTAATTTTCATTTTCTTTTAATATTATACATAGATATTTCAAATATGTTCAAATTTGGAATTTCTTTAACTTGAAAAATGCAGCAAGTCAAAGGAAATGTTTTCAAAAAGAATATCTTTTCAAAAAACAGCAATATTTAAGTTTTAATTAATTATAGTTCTTCAAAATCATAATCTATAATCTATCAATACTAGTGCTAGATCTTTAACCCTAAGAGATTTTTAGAAGGAAAGGGATTTATTTGTTTTTCATAAAGCTTTTTATTTTCAAAACACATCCATAGACTATAACATTCACCATTGCAAAACTTTGTATTCCAAATTTTTCTCCCTCCATTCCATCAACATCCTCCCCTTGAAGCAATCCATATTTTCCACAATTCTTCTATACATATTTCCAAAATTATCATGCTATACAAGAAAAAATCAGATCAAAAAGAGGGAAAAAATGAGAAAGAAAACAAAGTCCAAGTAAACAACAAGTTAATATATTATGTTGTGATCCACACTCAGTCCCCACAGAATTTTTCATCATAAATGCTTCATAGTTAAATGCTTAGATTTTTAGAAAGTCTTACTTAGATCTTTAGGGGGAAAAGGACCTATGCATACAAAAATATTAGTAGCAACTCGTTTTGGGGGGCAAAGAATAGGAGATTCAACAAGAAAAGAGTACAAGCCAGAAGTAGAGGGAGGGTTAGTGCATGATTTTTTTTTTCTGCAGATGATTGTGCAATCACTGTAGCCTCCAAAGCTGAAATGTAACAAAGAATGAATAGATTTTCTACTGCTTATGCTAGTTTTATGCTAATATTTAACATCAAAAAAAAAAAAAAAAAAAAAAAACACAGGTTCTCCACTTAGCACCACATCATCCATATGTGTGGAAATATCAATTACAATGTTTTGAATGGCATGGATAAGCTCCCTTAATTTGGCAATATACTTTCCAGGGATATACATATTGATAATGAGGTTGAGGCACACAATGCCACAGCTACTTCAGTAATTGGAAAACTCAGAAGAAAAACGTAGGAAAGAAGTATTAGATTGACTATGAAATTGAAGTTCTATAAATTCATTATGCTGATTTTATTCTATATGCTCTATATACATGCACAGTATACCAATGCCATGCCAGGAAACTTACTCACTTCCATTTGAATAGTCTTTGGAAGATGGTGAAGATTACCTTGCAGGTTAAGATACCAGACACTGATGTCATTTCTTAAACTAAACTACAAATTATTCAAACTCTATTATAGAGAGTGTAACTATTTTTGGTTTGTTTTATTATCTGACTACTATATGTAAGCTTGCCAATAAAGACCTTTATGGAGAATTCATGAAAAAGTGATTCAAGAACATTCTCATAGTCTCTCTTAAGAGCTTTAGAATTGATTGCATGGCATGGGAGATACTGGCACAGTACCACTCAGTCTGGCATGCTTCATCAGAGAAGGTGTTGTGCTCTATAAGCAAAGTAGTATTGAATTAGCTTCAAAGAAATTCAATATGAACAAAGTTAAAGAAGCCATCCCAAATGTTCATAGGGACTGTCTAAACTATGACAGACCATTCTTAACTCATATTGGTCTGACCAGCCACTGTTGGACACATTATTTTGACTCTAACATAGTGATGTCATTTTGGCCCTATTCAACAATGAAGGGCAAACAGCCAAGTATGAACCCACTATTCCTGAATTTTGCATATTTTTAAAAAGAGTGTGTCATAAATACTAGGACTACTTCATTCCAAATGCTTTTTCTCTAGCACCTTAATGTCTTTCTAAAAATTAATTAAATGTTGATGATATTCTAGATAATTATTGTTCCCAAGAATTCCAACAGGAGACATATTAAATTCTTTCTGGGGTTTCTACCTGGCAGGACCAATGGGATTTGGTAAAGTATTACTGGAGCATATGAAATTTTAATGTATTCATATAGATTAAAATATTATGTTAGCATATCCCTTAAGTGAAAGTGTCCCTCACATATATGTAGAAGAAACTTTAAAAGTGAACACTAATTTGGCCCCAAGTTTAAAGAGGAGGAAAATTATTGAAATAGAATATATCAATTAATTGTAAGCCTTCAATGAGTCACATATTCCTAGAAACAAAGACCTAACTTTTTAACACTAGGATACTGATAATGTTATTGTGTGAACTGAAAATTAACAACATATAGAAGGCAATGGTGTAAACATTTTAATATTTAATTTTAATAAAAATAAAAATAAAATATATCACTGTGGAAAGATATGGGACAAAAGAATAAGGGCTCATATGAGAATTATTAAGCTAAATTATGTGTTTGTGTGTGTGTGTGTGTGTGTGTGTGTGTATTAGTATTTCACTTATTTTTGGCAATATATGGAAAAAGTGAAGAAGAGATTCAAAAGTTGAATAGCCTTTCAGTGTAAAGCATTACCTTATGTTCTGACATTTTCTTCTTCTATAATACATTTATTATTTAGTTTAGTTATACAAATTAATGCTTTAAAATGTGATTGGTATAGCCTTAAATAAACAGGAGAAATGGTTTGACATAATTATATTAATATTATCCTGAAATTAAATAACAAATGAACACACTCATTTTCCTTTTAATTATTTGAAATATATTATGTTATATATATATCTTTATGAGTTGACATTTTCAATGCATTTTGTTTTTATGTTTAACACTGTTGGACTTTGTATTTTTCTTCTCAGTTTCCTATTAGTATACATCATTACTAGTAATATACTATTGTACATTATAACTGGTTTTCTATGCAAAACCAAATGGCATGCAAAAAAGAGATAATCTTATCCACAATATGGTAACATTTATCCCATTAATTTAGTTTTCTTGGCCTTACTACAATCATCTATTCTAAAACAATGAAAAAATTTAAAAATATTACTTCAATTTTTATTTTTAAATAAAGATTTTAGTATTTCTCTGTTGCATAATTACTGACCTTTACTTCAGACAATGTTCTTGGTCATATTTAGGGAAACATTTCATATATATGTTTGAAGAATTTACAGTAATTATAAATAAATCCTGCATTTTATAACATGTTTGTTCTACATCTGTTGCTATAATCATATGATTTTATTTGTTTGGTAGTTAATGTGATTTATTATTCAATTTATTTCCTGATGTGGAAATAATCTTGCATTTCTGGTGCAAATTGAATGTATTTCTGTTGTATATTATGGATATATATTCTTTGCTATTATTTTATTTTTTTTAATTTTTTTGCAACTCAGAGTGGGTTTGTCATATTATACTATAGTTCTTATTTTTGTCTTATCATTTTATGATCTGATGGATATATTTTTCTCATTGAAACTGCTTTATAGTCTTCTTTTTCTATATTACACAGATTATATATTAATTATGATTTTGACAAAAGTAACTTCTAAATCTATATTGTAAAATTAATAACCACCTAAAATAAAAATTCCTTTCATGGTCCATTAATTTTTACTGAATTTTGCTTTGATAATATTCTTGTTTTCCATGATATTAACTTATATGTTTTTTGACAAATCTATTTTTTTGAATTTCCAGATTTGTTCTTATTTTTGTTTTAGTTCCTGAGAATTTTCTTTATTTTTTTAATTTAATTTGAAATTTTCAAGTTTTATTAGGGGGCATTTTCTTCCTGTTTCTACAATTAATGTATTGATTTTATTACTTTAAAATAAACTTTTTTTTTTAGGACCAGCTTACATGTGTATATATGCATATGTGGATGTATATATATGTATATATAGATAAATAGACAGATAGATATAGATATAGATATAGATAGAGAGAGCTTTTGAATTTATATATCTCAACGTTCTTCCATTTTGAAACTTTTTTACTAATTCCATTCTCTCTTCTATTATGAATGCTTTATTTAATTAGCTTTCCTTTGGGTATTCAACTTTAAGAAATATTATTTCACTTCTTTCTACTTTGCATCCTTTTACTTTGGCCCTTATTTATTCCTTTAAAGTGATTTTTCTGAAGTAACATTTTAACAATGATTTTAGAATTTAAATTCCCCAAATAACATGTAAAATATTTTTTAAGAGTCATAAGCCCTTCACATGCAATAAAAGGCCAAGAGAAAATAGACCAAAAACCAATTGGAAACTAAATAATTTTATCCTAAAGAATGAGTGGGTGAAACAGCAAATTACAGACACAATTACTAATTTCATCCAAGAGAATGACAATAATGGGACAACATACCAAAATTTGTGGGATACAGCCAAAGCGGTAATAAGGGGAAATTTTATATCTCTAGATGCTTATTTGCATAAAATAGAGAAAGAGAAAATCAATGAATTGGGCTTGCAACTAAATAAGCTAGAGAAAGAACAAATTAAAAACCCCCAATCAAATACCAAACTTGAAATCCTAAAAATAAAAGGACAGATTAGTAAAATTGAAAGAAAAAAAACTATTGAATTAATAAATAAAACTAAAAGTTGGTTTTATGAAAAAACCAACAAAATAGATAAACCTATT
>JAJPUD010033942.1:0-11099 GCA_023553655.1 Myrmecobius fasciatus
GATAAATTATATGACAAATCCAATATATGTATACATATCTATACAATTATCTTACTGCACAAGAAACATCAGATCTAGAAAGAGAAGGAAAAAAAACCAACCTAAGAAGGAAAACAAAATGCAGGGAAATATTCACAAAAAGCATTAAAATGCTGTGTTGTGGTCCACACTCAGTTCCCACAGGCCTCTCTCTGGATGTTTATGACTATCTTCATCGCTGAATAACAGGAACTGGTTTGAATCACATCATTGTTGAAGAGAGCCATGTCCATCAGAATTGATCATGGTATAGTCTTGTTGCCGTGTATAATGTTCTCCTGGTTCTGCTGATTTCACTCAGCATCAGCTCGTACAAGTCTCTCCAGGCCTCTCTGAAATCCTCCTGCTGGTTGTTTCTTACACAACAATAATATTCCATAACATTCATATACCATAATTTATTCAGCCACTCTCCAATTAATGGGCATCCTTTCAATTTCTAGTTTCTTGCCACTACAAAAAGGGCTGCCACAAACATTCTTGCACATGTGGGTCCCTTTCCCTCCTTTAAGATCTCTTTGGGATATAGGCCCAGTAGAAATACTATTGGGTCAAAGGGTATGCACAGTTTGATAACTTTTTGAGCATAGTTCCAGATTGCTCTCCAGAATGGTTGGATCCATTCACAGTTCCACCAACAATGTATCAGTGTCCCAGTTTTCCCACATCCCCTCTAACATTCATCATTATCTTTTCCTGTCATTTTAACCAATCTGACAGGTGTGTAGTGGTACCTCAGAATTGTCTTAATTTGCATTTCTATGATCAATAGTGATTTGGAGCACCTTTTCATGTGACTAGAAATAGTTTCAATTTCTTCGTCTGAAAATTGTTCATATCTTTTGACCATTTATCCATTGGAGAATGGCTTGAATTTTATATATTTGAGTCAATTCTCTATATATTTTAGAAATGAGGCCTTTATCAGAACCTTTGGATGTAAAAATATTTTCCCAGTTTACTGCTACCCTTCTAATCTTGTCTGCGTTCATTTTGTTTGTACAAAAACTTTTTTAACTTGATATAGTCAAACTTATCTATTTTGTGATTAATGATGACCTCTAGTTCTTCTTTGGTCACAAATTCCTTCCCCCCTCCACAGGTCTGAGAGGTAAACCATCCTACATTGTTCTAATTTGTTTATAATATCATTCTTTATGCCTAGATCATGAATCCATTTTGACCTTATCTTGGTATATGGTGCTAGGTGTGGGTCAATGCCTAGTTTCTTCCATACTAGTTTCCAATTATCCCAGCAGTTTTTGTCAAATAGTGAGTTTTTATCCCCAAAACTGGGGTCTTTGGGTTTATCAAACACTAGATTACTATTGTCATTGAGTATTTTGTCCTGTGAACCTAACCTATTCCAATGATCCACTACTTTATTTCTTATTCAGTACCAAATGGTTTTGGTGACCACTGCTTTATAATATAGTTTTAGATCTGGTACAGCTAGGCCACCCTCATTTGCATTTTTTCATTAATTCCCTTGAAATTTTTGACCTTTAGTTCTTCCAGATGAATTTTGTTGTAATTTTTTTTTCAATCACTCAACAAGTCTTTATTAAACTCCTACTATGTTTCAACCACTGTGCTAGATATTGGGGGTACAGAGATAAAAATAAAAGTGCATCTACCTTCAAGAAAGCAAGCAGTTTGGGGTAAGATATTACATAGTAACCTAAAAATGATTTGCTGACACATTCAAAAACTTGTCCTCATCCCGGTATCTATTATGTCAAGTACACAGTGTTAGTTTTCACACAGGAGGGTCACATTGAAGACCTCTTTACTCTCTATTAAGACAGAGTAGATTATAGTTTGTGAACACATTCTGACATTATGCCTAGAACTCAAATTAATACTCTGTCATGTTTAATATCTGATCTTAAAATTTCATTTCAGGGATGCCTAGTAAAACTATACATGTGCTTTGCTTTGTACTATCAACAAATACTTCAATATTTAAAAGATCCAAAATTTCATCTAAGTAGGTACTCATTTTTCTGAGGCAGGTACCAATAAATGCTCTATAATTTTAAACATTATGTCTTTGAGATTTTCTATAACTAATAAATTCATCACTCTATAGCCAAACTCGAAAGGATTCTCTCTGAATTTATCCCATCTTGTCACATGATCATAGAATCCTGAATTGGAAAATACCTGAGGTCCTGCAGCCTATATTTGTACAAGAATGCTTGCTACAAAATTTCCAACAAGTGGCCATCTAATCTTTGCCTAAAGACAGACGTCCAGTGAAAGAGTACTCTAACTTTCAAAACAGTCTATTTCACTTTTGTTAGCTGTGGATTTTTTTTTATATAAAGCTTTTTATTTACAAAACATATGAGTTACCTTTCAACATTGACCTTTGCAAAAACTTTTTTTTCCCAAGCTTTTCCTCTCCTTCCCCCCACCTCCACCCCTAGATGACAGGTAATCTAATACATGCTAAATAGGATAAATTATATGACAAATACAACACATGTATACATATCTATACAGTTATCTTACTGCACAAGAAACATCAGATCTAGAAAGAGAAGAAGAAAAAAACAACCTAAGAAGGAAAACAAAATGCATGGAAATATTCACAGAAAGTGTTAAAATGCTGTGTTGTGGTTCACATTCAGTTCTCACAGGCCTCTCTCTGGATGTATATGACAATCTTCATCGCAGCACAACTGGTTTGAATCACATCATTGTTGAAGAGAACCATGTCCATCAAAATTGATCATCGTATAGTCTTGTTGCTGTGTATAATGTTCTCCTGGTTCTGCTGATTTCACTCAGCATCAGTTCATGCAAGTCTCTCCAATCCTCTCTGAAATCCTCCTGTTGGTCATTTCTTACAGAACAATAATATTCCATAACATTCATATACCATAATTTATTCAGCCATTCTCCAATGGATGGGCATCCTTTCAATTTCCAGTTTCTTGCCACTACAAAAAGGGCTGCCACAAACATTTTTGCACATGTGGGTCCCTTTCCCTCCTTTAAAATCTCTTTGGGATATAGGCCCAGTAGAAACACTGCTGGGTCAAAGGGTATGCACAGTTTGATAACTTTTTGAGCATTGTTGTTATTTTTTCTAGGTCAGTTAAATAATTTCTTGGGACTCTGATTGGTATAGCACTAAATAAATAGATTAGTTTAGGTAGTATTGCCATCTTTATTATATTCGCTCGACCTATCCAAGAGCACTTGATGTTTTTCCAGTTGTTTAGATCTGACTTTATTTGTATGGAGAGTGTTTTGTAGTTTTGCTCATATAGATCCTACCTTTCCCTTGGCAGATAGATTCCCAAATATTTTATACTATCGGTAGTCATTTTGAATGGAATTTCTCTTTGTATCTCTTGCTGTTGCATTTTGTTGGTGATCATCATATAATCATGTAATCTTGTTGTTGCTGTGGTTCTGCTCATTACAGTGAAATAAATTAGTGACTTTCTCGATTCTACTTCTTGTCAACTGTTAGCCTCCATCTAACTTTTTTTTTTTTTTTTTAGCTGAGACAACTGGGATTAAGTGACTTGCCCAGGGTCATATAGTTAGGAAGTGTTAAGTGTCTGAGATCATATCTGAACTCAGATCCTCCTGAATTCAGGGCAGGTGCTCTGTCCACTACAGCGCCACCTAGCTGCCCCTCCATCTAACTTTTTAAAGAGGTTCCCCCAGAACAAGTTAAACTTTATTTTGTTTTTTGCTTGGGACTTGCCAGAGGCCAGGACTGAGAAGCCAGGTTTAGGAGTCCCTCACCCTTCACCATGCGTGCTAGAATTCTATTTTATAGACCACCGCGTGGTCCATAAAGTCTGCTTCAGGATTCTATTGTATTCAATCTAATAACTACTTATTAAGGCTACATTGTTCATTCCCAAGCACTGGGGCAAGAGCTTTGGAAACCAGATAAAACCAGCCATTCTCTGTTCTAGAGTGGCTAGCTCCTTAACTCCTTCAGTCTCCTCAGCAGTTGTATTAGAGAGAGGATTGCTTCAGCACCTGGACAGATCCAGCCTCATTTATTCTGCATTTCCTCTGGTGTTGGAGGCCAACCCTTACCCCTGGGCTTAATCCAGTTTTTGGTATCATCCAATGAACTGGGGAAAAGGCCAAAGAAAGTGAGTCTTTTGTACTGGTGGGGATTTGAATTACCCAAAGCTCTGAATTATTCATGTTTTTCTCTTCCCTGCAGGCTGCTCTCTGGGGCTTTGCTGGGCTGGGGAAGGGGAGACTGACCAGGATGAGGGTCCAGGTGCCCCTGTAACCCCAGGGTCACCCAGGGAAAGGGAGATGGTTAGGATGACCATTAACCAAGGAGCCAAGTCACAAGACTGGGCGACATCTGAGCTCGACTTCCCTCCCGTTTCAGTTTCTGCTCTTGTATTTTAGACATTTCCTTTTTCTCCCCCCTCTCCAGTGTTCTCCGTGATCTCCAGGAGAGTCTGGAGAGTTCTCTCCTTGTAGCAGAAGGGTCAGGTTAGATGCTAAGAAGGACATCCTGGCCTTCAGAGCACAAGAAGACACGCTCCTCCCCAAGTGTGCAGCTGGATTTTCCTGGAGGGAGGCTGGGCTCCCCAGGAGGCCCCAAGGGAGCCTCAGGGGTGGAGAGAAAGGAACCTGCTAAAGTCTTGGTTCCCTTTGTAACTTTCCGAGGTGCTTTTTCACTTCCTCCCTTGAAGGGAGGGAGGAAGGGGGGGGCAGTCTGGCTGCTTTGCTGGGGAGTGGGGCCTGACTCACCCTTGGCCCAGGGTCTGTGGTCAGTCCCACCTCCACTTCCCATCACAAACCCAAAGGTGAGAACAGAAGGGTCCCGGATGTAGAGCTGGAAGGGACCTGTCCCCTCATTTTACAAAGGTTCAGTTACTCACCTAAGGTCATATAGTCAGTAATGCCTGAGTCAGGATTTGAACTCACAAGCTGTATACCAGAAGAAGCTATAATATATGATAAAATGGGCCTTGGGCTCCCCTTACAACCTGAGTCACCTGGACCCCTGGGGCTCCCCTCCCTGCTTCCTGAAATTATTTTATATTTTGAGCTGTTTTACTTAAATCCTTGCTTTTACACACACACACACACACACACACACACACACACACACACACACACTGCTTGTCCCTTAGTAGTGGAACTACTGTGTCATAATTCATAGGAAGGAAAGGTTAGCAGAGATCATATATTCATTTATTTTCTCCTTAAATGATGGATCATCATCAAATATCAAAATTTTGTTGATATCAAAAACATCATCAAATAGTTTTGCCATCTCTCTCATTAGGCTGGGAGCTCCGGGAGAGCAGGAACTACCTGTCACCTTTCTTGTCACCCCAGAGCTTTAATAATAATAATAATAATAATAATAATAAAGGCTTGTTGATGCTGACTGACTAATATGGCACAAAGCAGAACTGTGGATGAATCTCTCCCATCCCTTCCATCATAAAATCTAAACCTAAGCTTAGAAGGAACCTCAGAGGCCATCTAGTCCAGCCCCCCCCACACCCCTCCCATTTTACAGATGAGGAAACTGTGGCCCAGGGAGGTGATCAAGGTTTCCCAGGTAATAAACACAAAAGGCAGGATTTCAATCAGCAAACTTCTTCCCTGGCTTCCCTGGCTGAGAGTGAGCCTCCATGATGATGCTGGAGTTAGGAGGCTGGGGGACAAACTAGCTCTTCAGTGTCTTTTAGTTCAAAGTTAGATTAGAAAGTCTCAGGGTCTCTTTGAGGTTATTAATTCTGGGTCTTTTAGTTTCAAGTTAGATTAGAAAGTCTCCGGGTCTCTTTGAGGTTAATTCTGGGTCTTTTAGTTCAAAGTTGGGTTATTAATTCTGAATTCAGGGCCTCCTTTCCCCCCTTGTAAATGTGGCAGGAGGTCAGGGCTGGAAAGGTCTTTTATTCTATAGACGAGGCCCAGAATTTAGAAAGGATGTGAAAGTTAGGAAGTGTCCCAAGAGAAGCCAGTGGTAGAACTTTTAGGGCTGAATGAGATCTTTGTGGATTGTCTAGTATAACCATCCCCTTCCAGTTACAGAGGGGGAAACTGAGGTTGCAAGGGGGAAAGGTCACACAGAAATGACTGAGCCAGGACTTGCTTTGTTGGGGGAGAAGGAAAGGAAATGAAAGTTGGGAATGGAATTTACCTGAGATGGGCCATCTGAGGAAAGGAACTGAGGGAAAAGGATGTGAGAGACAAAGGTTTATGAGATCCCAGAAGGTCCAGCTGGCTCAATGGCTGGGGACTTGCCAGAGGCTGAGATGGGGTTAGAAGTCTCCCACATAGGATCCAGAGATCTGATGATCTTTAGAAAGCTCTAAAAGGTGAAAGACTGGGACTGCCTGGTTCCCAGGAGGGGATGATGGTCCAGAAAGCTGTTGAGGATCTGCCGACTTCTCATCCAGGGTTGGATGATCCAGCCAGTTAGGGGTTCTAGAGAGGCTGCAGTGGGAGGGGGTGGAGTGAGGGAATCTACAGAGCCAGGGGACTTACCTTTGAACCCCACCTGTGCTCTCCAGCTCCTGTCGATCTTGGACAAGCCATCCTCCCTTCATGGGCTTGCCTTGGTCTCCCCTTACTGGGCGGATGAATACTAAGGCTCCTGCTCTCTAACCCTGTCATTTTACAACAAAGTGCCCCCCCTCCTCATCCTGGGTAAATGACTCAGTCTGATGCCCCTGCCTTATCCCCCGCAGGGGTCTTCTTCCTCTTGGGAGGAAGGAGCTGGGAAATAAAGGGCAGATCATGACTTGCTCCCCGCAGAAAGTTGGCTCTACATGGGTGACTCATAGAATTTCAGCAGCCTTTGAAGGGGCCCCAGAGATGATCACAGTCAGCCCCCTCATTTTGTGGAAATTGAGAGGAGGGACTCACAGGCGTGAAAAGAACAAGACTCGTTTTGTTTGGATTCGGGAAGTGGGATCCCAAGGAGGGATTTGGAAAACTGGAAGTTCTAGGCTCCCTGCAGGAAGGAGGAGAAGGAAGGTGCTTAGAACTCCTCAGAACCCTGCTCTGACCCCCACTGGAGCGCCATATATATATTTTTATTGTTGTCTTCATCACCCAGTCTCCCAGCATCTCTTGCCACTCCTCTCAGAATGGGATCTCTCTTGGGGAAAAATTTAAAAAGGAAAGAAAACTCAGAGGAACTAATATGAAGAGAGTCTGATATCACAGGAAGTATTCCCCTCCCATAGTGCCCCACATCTGTATAGGAAGCAGAGGGGAGGTGGGCCATCGATCTGGCAACAAACGGATGGGACGCTGGACCAGAAACGAGAGGCAAGGGTTCAAATCATCGACCTGAGACTTATCTCCTTTCCTGGGACTTGTTTTTCCATCTATAAAAAGGGCATGAGTCAGATTAGATAATCCCTAAAATCTTTCCTTCTTCCCCTCCCCTAGACAGCAAGTAATCCAATATAGGCTAAACACGTGCAGCTCTTCTAAACCTATTTCCCCATTTATGATGCTGCACAAGAAAAATCAGAACAAAAGGGGAACACGAGAAAGAAAAAAACAAGCAAACAAACAAAAAACTGAGCAAATACTGTGTTGTGATCCACGTTCAGGCCCCAGAGCCCTCCCTGTGGATGCAGATGGCTGTCTCCATCCCAAGTCTACTGGGATTGCCCGAGTCACCTTACTGTTGACGAGAGTCATGTCCATCAGAGATGATCACCTCATAATCTTGCTGTGGTTGTGTGCAATGTTCCCTTACACCCCTCACTTCTATAGGGGTGACTCCCATCCTGGGAATAGGTGGGACTTTTTAGCTCAGATTCTGATTCTCTCTAGAGTAGATTTTGTTCCCACAGTGCTTAGCACTGTCCTGGGCACTCCGGGGAGGACTCCCTGAACACCAGTTGACTAGACAAGGACTTCAGTTTGCATTCATCAGTCTGGGAAGAGAATCTGAGGCTCAGTGCTCCCTCTGAGTGGTTCTGGAGCACCTCAGAATGGAGCAGAAACTGAAACCTCCATCTGCCCCCCCCAAGGTTATGTGAGATGCTGAAGGTCACCCAGCCAGACAGGAGGTTAGCAGCCACAGGAACAGAGCCGTGTGATAGCTCCTACATCTGGGCCTTGGGGGTGAGATGGGGGTGGTGAGTGGGGGCCAGTTATCTGCCCCCCCCATCCAAACCACATACTGCCACCAGGTGGCACCAGGAGCCTGCTCATGGAACCCCAGAGCTGGCCTTTAGCTCAGTCAGCCCAGCTGGGCTGCCTCCCACTCAGCCTCGGGGCGATGAGTCCCTTTTGGGCAGAGCAGCGCTGGGTGGGGCCTCCATGGGGGGCCGGGGGACCCTAGCATCTCCCCGCCCTCCATCTGTGAGGGGGAGCCGAGTCCCTTCCCTCCCTCTTAATGACAATCATTAGGCGGTTCCCACCAGGCCTGCAGGGGCTTGAGGGAGCCAGATGGCTCTGATCATGGGGGGACACTGAAAGGCACAGCCTGGGAGACTGGAGGCACCTAGGCACCGGCGCAGGGGCTTGCGCAATGAAAAACACCTTCTAGAAGTGTGGCTTCGGAGAGCGGACCCGGCAAGATCCTGGGTCAGATCCCACTTCTGACACCTACTAACAGGTTGTGTTCTCCCAGGAGAATGGAAGCCCCTTGAAGGCAGGGACCGGCTCACTTTTGTCTGCCCCCTTGTATAGATTAATCAATCAGGAGACATTTATTAAGCTCCTACTATGTGCCAGCCACTGTGCTAAGCACTGGGGATACAAAAAGAGCAAAAGACAGTGCCCGAGCTCAGGGAACTTAGAAGCTCATTATTATATTAATAAATGTCTGTGGATGGACTGGTGTTTGATGGACTGATTGTTGCTGGCTGGGTGACCTTGGGCAAAGCCCTAGACATCTCTGAGCTTCTGAGAATGTAGGTTGTCCCGGGCCCTGGCTCTGGGCAGGAGGGGGCAGGTCCCGAAGGTCACCTGAGCCCCCTCTTCATTTGACAGAGAAGGAACCGGAGGCTCAGGCGGTGAGTGATGGAAGACCGGATTGGAGTCCGGGTCCTGACTCCCTAAGTCACTACCTCGCCCTCCACTTCCAGGCTGAGGTTTTAGGACCCAGGATAATTACCGTGCTCAGTGCCACCTGGGAGCCATGGCGTGTGGGGCGCTGGCCCTGGGATGTTTGGTCTGGAGAGGAGGAGACCGTTAATGAGGGGCCGGGAGAGCTGTCTGCATGTATCTGAGGGGCTGTCACCGGAGAGAGAGGTTCGCTCTTCATGGTCCCACAGGGCAGAGCAGGCAGCAGGCACAGGGAGGCAGAGAGAGCCTCAGTGCCAGAGGGATGGAGCTCCCCACTGGCGCTCGAGGGCCTCCTGAGGCTCTGGCCCGGTCCTGCAAGGCAGGGTCTGAGCAGACCGGCCTTCCTGGGCCAGGATCCTGGGAGGCCCAGAGCCGGCAGAGGAGGGTCCCGCTAAGCAGCCCACCTGCAGCCAGAGAGGGAGGCAGAAAGCCTCAGACAAAAGCAGACACACACATGCACAGGCTCTGAAAGCTGAGCATGGAGGCGCCAGCAGGCCCTCCCCGTTTCTCTGTCTGTCTCTGTCTCTCTCCCTCTTTGTCTCTCTCTTTCAGTCTCTGTCTGTCTGTCTTTCCCTCCCTCCCTCCTCTCTCTCTCTCTCTCTCTCTCTCTCTCTCTCTTTCTCTCGCTCTCTTTGTGTCTGTCTGTCTCTGTCTCTCTCCTCTGTCTGTCTCTCTGTGTCTGCCTCTGTCTCGATCTTTTTCTCTCTTTCTGTCTGTCTCTCTCCTCTCTGTTTCTGTCTCTGTGTGACTGCCTCTGTTTCTCTCTCTTTCTCCCTCTCTATGTCTGTCTGTTTCTGTCTCTCTTCTCTCTGTCTCTGTCTCTCTGTGTCTGCCTCTGTCTCTGTCTCTCTCTTTCTATCTCTCTTTCTTCCCCTCCCTCCTCCCTCTCTCTTTCCCCTTCTCTCCCTCCCTCTCTCCATCTCTCTCCTCTTTTTCTTTCTTTCCCTCTTTTCCCCCTTTCTTCCCCTTCCCTCTTTCCCCCTCCCTTCCACAGTCACAGAAAGAGGCACTGTTTGTGTCAAATGAGCCAGGCACCCACCCACCCAAACTCAAGATGGCTGTCCAGGAGTGGGCCAGATAGCCACTTCCTCTAGAGCTCTCCCGTACCATCTTCCTGGCTTCTCCTGACACTGGGACTCTCTATGCCTTTTCCTAACTCTGTCCCCTCCTAGGATCCTCCAAGGCCAGTGTGGAAAGAGCACTCTGAGGAACTGGGTTCAAATCCTGCCTTCCCTACCATGTGACTGTTAACAGGACCCTTCCCTTCTCACTCTCCTCCTTGGTAAGGGGGAGTCTGGGAGGCCCCTGTTGGCTGGGTGTCCAGGAGGCTGGTCTCCCTTGAGGGCTGGGCCTGGGGGCAGGCCCTGAGTCTTCAGGCCTAGACAGAGGAGGGAGCCGGTCCCCCCTCCCAGCAGGGGCTAGGGGCTGAGGCGGAGGGGGCGGCTCAGGCTCAGTGACTCAGGGCTCCCGGCTCCCCCCAGGAGGCTGCACAATGGCTGTCTCACACCCTCTCATTACCCAGATAGGAGCTGTCGGCAAGACGGCCCAAAGCCGGGAGCTGGGAGCCAGGGAGAGGGAGATGGTCCGGGCTGCTCCCAGCCTGGCAGAGTCTTCCCCACAGATCTGCCCTAGCCTGGCCAGCCCACTCACTGGGCCACAGGGTCCAGGGGATTGGGCTCCTCCCCGAGAATGGCCAAACGTTGGAGGAGAGCAGGTTCCTTCTTCTCCCCTTTAAAATTGGTGTCTTTGGAGTCTGAGGACTTGGGTTCAAATCCTTCCTCAAACTACCTGTCCAAATTTAGGCAAGCTGAACCTCCCTGGGCCTCAGTTTTCCAGCTGATATTGGTCCATCCTTCTCTCTCTCTCTCTCTCTCTCTCTCTCTCTCTCCCTCCTTCTCTTTTTCTCTCCCTCCCTCCTTCCCCCCTCTTTCTTTCTTTCTCTCTCTTTCTTTTTCTTTCCTTTTCTTCTTCCTTTCCTTATTTCTTTTTTTTGCTTTTCTTTTCTTTTCTTT
>JAJPUD010033943.1:0-11098 GCA_023553655.1 Myrmecobius fasciatus
ACAGCTTTTTATTGTCTTCTCTTTCCCTGCTTTATTCCTTTTTAGTATCCTCATTATTATTTTGGTCAGTCAGTGGGGACTAAGTGACTTGCCTAGGGTCACACAGCTAAGTATCTGGTGTCTGAGCCTAGATCTGAACTCAGGCCCTCTTGCCTCCAGGGCTAGTGCTCTATCTACTAAAGTGTGTCTCCTTCCCCTCCCACCTCATCCTCTGATTTCAGCTCTGGCTATTGGTGTTAAGGCCTTGAGTTTAGGAAAAGACCTGGATTCCACTTCCTGTCTCTTGCTAGTTGCTCACTGTGTGACCCAAGGCAAGCTGCTTCACTTTTGTGTGCCTCAGTTTCTTCATCTGTATAACAGCGATAATAATACCTTCAAAAGCAGAGTTGTTGGGAGCTTCAGATGTGATTTAAAGTCTGGAGACTTTGAAAACCTCATTGAAACTTTCAGCCATTCAGTGAGTAGGAGAAGGATCTCAATTTCCACATTGCCTACCCTGTTCTGGGTACTTAATAGAAATTCGAATCGTAATAATACCTTGCCTGGCTGAATTCTGTACAGTTACAAAGTGCTCCACATATGTTCTCTCTTGATCTTCTTGTCCCCCGAGATAGGTGGTATTATTATCCCCATTTTACAGATAGGGAAACTTACCCAAAGTCACATAATTACCTGGAGTAGGAAACTGGGATTCAGCAGCCTGTGTCCTGCCTCTGAGTCTGGTTCTCTTTTTCGAAACCATGTTGGTTTTCCTAAGAGATAAGAATATGATCCTAAACTGTGTGTGGAAAATTTTCCCTTTTAAAAATTATTTAACTTCTTCTGGTTCTCCATATGTCCAGGTAATTGGAACTTGTGTCTATTTAAAGGTCAATTTTGATATTTAAACATGTGGGTGGCCAAGGGGGCTAGAGGGCCGACCTGGGTCTCTGGCAAAGCTGCAGTTAAATCCCACTGCTGACCCTTTCTGGTTGGGTGACTTTGGGTAACTTACTTCTGCTCTCTCTCAGTTTCATCGTGTGTAACAGTAACAGGAACTCATGTTTCCATATAAGATCTCGCTTAGCCCTCACAATGATCTTGTGAGGTGGTGAGCATTATTGTACCCATTTTACAGATCAGCAACCTGAGGCTCAGAGAGGTGAAACAGTTTGCCCCAGAGTCATACAACTAGGATGTCTTGAAGGATTTGAACCCAGGTTTTCTTGATCAAAGTCCAGCATGGCAGCCACCATGTGACCTTGTTGTTTCATTTACCTCGAAGTCCTTAATTTCTTCTACTGCACAAAGAGATTGAACTATATGATGCTGATGTTCCCTTTTAGCTCAATATTGGGGATCCCATGTATGGATTCAGGCAAGTCATGTCTGGGTCTCAGTTTCTGCATCTGGAAAATGAAGGGTTTGGACTGAGTGACCTTTCAAGGTTCCTTCTAGTTCTAGATCCACAATCCTATAGAGTCTTTCATGGGGTGAATGCTACGACCAACCTTTTGTTTATGAGCCTCAAATGAGATCATGGCTGTAACACTCTTGGTCAAGTTTCAGACACTATAGAAACGTCACCGCTTCTTATTGGTTAATTTGATTCGACTGCTGTTCACTAAGTCCTTACTGTATTCCTCTTGCTTAGTGAGGAATTGAGAGATTGATTCCAAAGCGAAGTCATGGGTCCTGCCCTCAAGGAGCTTCCAGATCGGGGAGGCTTTCCCCCTCAAGGAGCTCAGAAGATCTTGGGACACAGACTACCATCTGAGAGTAATGGGAGAGCTGATCCATCAGTGGATAGTCCAAGAAACCTTGGCACAATCGGCAGTGATGACGTTCAGTGTGAAAGAGCCCGTTAGGTGCCATCTTGGTTTTTTTTTTTTTCAGCCTAAGATATCATGGGAAGGCTTATAGCAGAAAGCTCAGCTCATTTTGGGAACTATGACAAGCATCCCTTTGGGGGCCACACAAATGATAGCCTCTCTTGCCAAACACTCCAGGCCAGTTTTCCAGGCCCTTCCTTGCCATCGCAGTTTCTAAGAATGCAGTGAGTTTCTTACATGAGGGAAAATGACAAAAAAAGAGAATAATCTAAAGAAAAATTGGAAATATTTCTCAAAGAAACAGTTGCTCATAATATTCAATAAACTTGTTAGAATTCTTTAGGTTTGACAAAATGCTGAAGATACATTACCTCATCTAAGCCTTATAACAGCCCTGAGACATAATACCCATTTTTACAAATGGGTAAACTGAGGTTCAGAGAGGCAGCATGCCTTGCTCCCACAATCACTAAGTAAGTTTCAGACACAGGAGTTGAACCTAAGTCTTCCTGACTCCAGGTCCTTTTTCACACCATTTCCTCCTGACGTTTGAGCACTGGGCAACTTCCCCCTGACCCCCTCAGATGACAGAATTGGGTGCTAGATCTGGAGCTGTCAGACTGTGGCTTTCGGGGGAGACGTGGCTGTGCAGTTTTAGGTGTGACAAGGAAAGTGTGGCCAAGATTTTTGGGAAAGAACCTGGGCCCCCACAGAGGCAGGAGGTAGGGAAGCACTGGCTGCCTAAGTCACGGTCACAGCTTGACCACTTGGGAATCAGCTCAGAGCTAGCTTGCCATTCACTGAGAAGCGACTTCAGTTAAGATTTGGCATCCAAGGCCTTGGGTTTGAATCCCAGTTCTGTTACTTCCTGTGTGATCTTGAACAAGTCTGTTCCTCCCCTGGGGTTTGAGCTTCCTCTTTTAAAGGATGAGGTCGGATTACACGACTCGCCTTTCCCTCGATGCTCTGGCTCGTCTGTGTTGTATAAAGAACCGAGTTGCAGATAGAGCTTCCATCTCTGTCTCTCTTGACTCCACAGATCACCAGGTTTCAGAAAGACCATGCCAGCCTTTCTCTTCCATTAGTGCTGTTTCCAGTTCTCAGATAAACCTCCCAGGAGCGGTCCCTAACTCAGCACCAGCGCTAAGAAGACATTCAAAGGCAGCGGTATGTATGATACAGGGGCAAGGCAGCCTTAGCTGCATGGGGCAGGGGGCATGGGAGGGGGCAGGCAGAGATTGGGGGGCACCAGTGTGAAACTCCTTATGGGGATGCTACTATCAAGAATGGCAGATGATGGGGCAACTAGATGACATGGTGGGTAGAGCACCGGTACTGGAGTCAGGAGGACCTGAATTCAAATCTGGTTTCAGGCACTTAACACTTCGGAGCTGGGCAAGTCACTTAACCCTAATTGCCTTACAAAAGAAAAAAAAAAGGATGGCAGGTGGGAAAGAAGTTTACCCCGACATACTGAAGGCCTGCCAGCGTTGGCAGCACCCTCAGAATTTAGTGCCTTGGGGTAAAGCCTCAGTTGCCTTGCTTTAATTGTAACTCTGCTCTTTGCTGCTCTGCCTGGTCCCCTCTGGCCACCTGATAAGTGTGTTCCAGTTGGAAATCTCAGCCCGTGGTAGCATCCTCAGTCGAGCTCTGCCTCTTCTTCCCAGTTAGATGATCTTTTGGGTGCGGGAGAAACTTTGCACAGTGGAAACGGGGCAGAAGTTTCCAGGTGTGTTCTTTCACCTGATCAGATCATAGCTGAGTTTGCTGGATTTGTTTTGCTCTTCTCCCCTTACAGTGGGGGGGGGGAGGGGCCCTAAAAGCTGGTGTTCTTAGCTTCACCCATAATATAACTCAGCAGGAGAAGGTCAAACTTGCAGTCAAGAAGGCCTGACTTCAGATCCCACCTCTGGTCATTGTTCACTGTGGGGCCTTGGGCAAAGCATTTCTTCTCTGGACATCAGCTTTTTCATTTGGAAAATGGGGATGATGATTAGTCCCAAGTCCCAGAGTTGTTATGGGACCCCATGATGAAAAGGTTTTGAAAGTACCTTCCAAACCTTAAAGTGTCATAGATATTTCTGCTATTATTCCTTTTTGGCTCTACAAAAAATGGTGACCGTACAATGGAAAGAGAGCTGGCTTGGGAGTCAGGGGTCCTGGGTTCCGATCTTGCCTCTGTTAGTTCTTACCTGTGTGACTCTGAGCAAAACATTTCACTTCCACAGGTAGGCCTTGGTGGCCCCTGCCAACTCTAGATTCAGGATAAGCTTTGTTGAGCTGTACCTTTCTTCTGAGCTCTCCCTTTCCCTCTTTTGACCTTGCAGTCCATAAACCCGGAGAGACTGTCTCTTAGAAAGCATTAGCCCTCCTTTCCTTCTCTACACCCTCCAAATACTGCCTCCATCAAATCACTTTAAACCACCACAGAATCCACCCTCCCATCCACTTGAGTGACCGATGGGATTGGTTTCCTGGCCTCCTCCCATGTCCGTTCCAGTGAACTGGAAGAGATCCCAGGCAGCCTGGCCTTGGTCACCACTGGGGGAGGTTGGCCTAGTGCTGCTTTTTTTTGGTTATTGCTCTCCTTTTTGCTTTGGTGATCACTGAGCTGACTGTACATCCTTTTGTACCAGGAGATGACTGAAAATGGGAATCACCAGTTGGTGGTGAAGGCGAGATTCAACTTTAAACAGACCAACGAAGATGAGCTGTCAGTCAGCAAAGGTGACATCATTTACGTTACTCGAGTGGAAGAAGGTGGCTGGTGGGAAGGCACGCTCAATGGGAAAACCGGCTGGTTCCCCAGTAATTATGTCAGAGAAATTAAGCCTAATGGTAAGTAAAACTTGAGAGAGCTTTCTGCCAGGAAGGATTGTTGGTGCTTTCTTGAGCATTTACTTTTTTTTTTTTTAACATTTTAAAATATTTTTTAAAAACATCATTGGCTAAAAAATTAATATTAAAATAAAAAAAAACTTCATTGGCATTTCCCAATAACCCTTTGGAACGGTCCCTAGTGACACCTAAAACCTTATGTGACAGTGTATGCAGCATTCTTTACCCATAGTCCACCACTTCGCTATTGAGTGAAGGCAAATCTGTTTTATCATCAATCCTTTGGTTGTTAGGCTCATCTAAATTCTTATGCTTTTGACGTCATCGTGTATGTTGTTCCCTTTTTAACTTTGCTACCAAAGTTTTTTTTTTTTTTGTGGCCATCAGTGGCCAACGACAAACACATGGATGAATATGCTTCTCTTTAACAAAGACAACTTAATAGTAGAGCTGAGAAAGCCAGCAAAGCCTCTCATTTGGTCTCTCTGTGCCAAGCTGTGCTTTAGGAACATCAAGGCTGCAGGAAACACCAAGAAAGCAACGGTTCCACCTTAAATTGGTCCCTTTGGTCTGCCTACCGACTAGAGCACATCCGGCCTGTAAGCGCCTGCCCAATGGTGTCTGCTTGCTGACCTCAGCCTCTTGGGATGGCAGAATAGGATAAGAGGTTTCATGCTAACTTCCTTGTTTAGTCAGGGGCTCTTAAGGAGGCCTCAAGAACAAATGCCTCATCTCTGTGTCACAGAGAATGGAATCGTGGATCTGGAGTGCAGCAGGTTGAGGCCAAATCTGGCCCATCTGGGTCAGCCTCCTCGGGAATCATTCTCGGCAAATGACTGTCCTGACTGTCCCACAGAAAGGCAGCTATCTAAGCCCTCTTTCAGTCATAAGCTGTGATCCTTGCATTCATAACTTGCCCGACCCCTTCTGTTTCACAGTGAGCCTCTGTCCTTGTGGTCCTCAGGGAAAGTCCTCTCCACATTCTTTTGGCTTCCTAGAGACTGTCACCAAGTAGCTCTGGGCCAGGCTAATCTGGCCAGGCCCTGCTTCACAAGTAGGGAACTGCTTCCCAGCCTGCCCCAGCGGGGGACTGACATTTAAATGGCCGGCTCCCCTGGGCTTTCCAAGTAGGTACCTTTTGGGAATATTCAGTCTTCCCACAGCTTCTCAGACATAAATCTGCAGTGCTAAATGAGGTATGCCTGTGATGCAGTCTGTATTTATTGGCACCAACTTTTTTTGGGAAGCAGCCTGATACAGTGTGTGCAGGAGCCAGGGAGATCTGGGTTCAAATGTAGTCTGACATAGATTGATGGGGTGACTCTGGGGGAGTCACTTAACCTCTTAGTGCCCCAGGCAATTAACTCTCTCTCAAGACTAAGTGGCTGCCAAGCCGCCTCTGCTTCAGTAGGGGAGTTCCTGCCCCTGATGAAATCAATCATAGATTCAGACCTAAAAAGTTCCCCAAAGTTTTGATCCCACATTTGCAGACTTCTTGCCAATTTTCTCATTACTATGTTTAGAGCCTTTAGAAGAAATAATCCTCAGCATACATTTTGTTTTTAGTTTTTCCTCTCTTCTTTAAAAATTTTTTCCCAGTTATATACAGACAATTTTTTGAGCATCCTTTATCATGAAATGAAATCGTTTAGAATAGGAATAGTCTTGTCTATGTAAAAAAATACAGAAAAAATAAAAGGAAATATAGTGATAAGAAGGAGTGATTGCTTTATATTAAATTTTTCCTTTAAGAAAATCTTACATAATGAAACTAAAAAAAAGCCCAAAACTTTAAAAAGTATCTTGTCAATCAACTGCTCTATTTCTCTTTCTAGTAGATTGAAATCATGATCTTGATTTACTTACATTTGCTTTTTCTTCCCATTATTTGTAGAAATTTAGTTTCTTAACAAAAGTAAATTTCTTTACACCCACCTAAGAAAAATGCTAGAGAAAGAGCAAAAATAGCATTGTGGGTAACGCTTCCTATGGGGCTTGGTGTCTGGTGGCAAAAATCAATGATATTCCTCACAAACCAACTCAGGAATAAAAGATTGCAAGTCTAAATAACTTGTTAGTGTTAAAGACAATTTTTAATATTCATTTAAAACCTTTTTTGAGTTCCAAATTTTCTTCCTTCCTCCCTCACCTTCCCCCTCCCTGAGGTAGTGAGCAATTTGTTATAGGTTGTACATGTTCAATCGTGCAATCACATTTCCATATTAGTCGTGTTGTAAAAGAAGACATAGACCAAAAGGAAAAAAAAACTTGGAACACTAATGTGAAAAATAGTAGCCTTGATCTGCATTTAGATTGTATCAGTTCTTTCTTTGAAGGTGGGTAACATTGTTCATAAGGAGTTCTTAGGTGCTGTCTTAGATCAGTTTATTGCTGAGAAGACCCAGTTGTTCACAGTGGATCATTATACAATGCTACTATTACTATATACAATGTTCTTCTGGTTCTGCCCATTTTACTTTGCATCATTTCATGTAAGACTTTGCAAGTTTTCCTGAAATCAACTGTACTTTGGCAGATGGTTCAAAGTGTAGAGCTGGGCTCAATCAGTTCATCAGTAAATATTTATTAAGCACCAACTGTGTGCCAGGTGCTGTGCTAAGTGCTGGGGTCCAGTTTGGGAATCCACTGGTGAGTCTTGGCTCCTTCCTCTCATGGATCATCACTGTGGCCATTGTCGACCTTGTGTCCTGGCTCTACCCACTTTCTCCTTCACCTCTGAATAATGATGATTAATAAATGAAAAAAATAGATGATGATATCAGAATGATGATGATGATAGTAATAAAAGTAATGAGGATGAGGATAATACTAACAGATAGCTACCTTTTAATAAGGGCTTTCAGGTTCACCAAGTGTTTTACAAGCATTATCTTAATTTCCTTTGAATCTGAATCCAGTTCCAGACTCACTGAGGGCGATCTCTAAGCCAGAGTGTGTTTGTCATTCAGAGACCAGCCTAGCTAAGCTCAGGGAGTTTCTGCAGCAGCTTGGCCATGGTGTGAAGAGTTTTACATCCTTAGCAACTCTCATTGTGCAGTAGAGTGGAAGGATTGCCCTCTGTTGGGTTGGAGTAGCATTTACCCCATAAGGATGTAATCTCAGATCCCCAAAGTGTTGAGATGATATTCTCCTGTTTCTAGCCCAAGTGTGCTTCGGTCAAGTTGGGCATTCAGAACGGCAACTGAAGGGTGGAAGTGGAGCTGGAGGGAGGTCCTAGTAGAGTTCCACAAGACTGTTCTGCCCAGTATTACCAATGGACCAGTCTAATGAGATGAAATTGAATAGGGAAAAATGGCAGACATGGGCTCAAGGTTTGGTAGACTATATTCAATATGAGTTAATGATATGTCATGACTGTGAGAGGCTACATTAAGAGAGGAATAGCATCCAGAATGAGAGAAGTGATAGTCCAACTCTACTCTTCCTTGGCTGGACCATTGGGCTCAATTCTGAGAGCCATCTTCTAGGAAGAGCAGTGTTTAGAGGTGCATAGAGTGGTGGATTGAGTGCTACTTTTGGAGTTAGGAAGTTCTGGATTCAAATCCCGATTCAGACACTAACTAGCTATGTGACCCTGGGCCCTGAGACAGCCTTCTCTATCTTAACTCTGATATTTGGGGATTCACTGAGTTTACCACCATGAACCCAAGGTGTGAAGTCTTGTCCAAAGGTGCCTGGAGATAACTTGCAAAATGTATTGCTGGGAGTACCCAAAGCTTTTGATTGGTTGGCACTGGGAAATGGGGGATGCTGGCCACCCAGACCAGACTTTTTAAATTTTTTCCATCTGTGACCCCTTTTTCATCTGAGAAATTTTTACGTGACCCTGGGTATACAGGTATATAAAATAGATAGACAAATCAAATGTGTATTATTGATAATAAATCATAATTGCACTACCCCCATATTCAGTTATGAGACCCCCATTGGGGTCAAGAACCACAGTTTAAGAAGCCGGGACCTAGAGAGTAACTTTCTTAGCAAGTTACTGCCCAGGCTATGGGAGGATTGTATTGATGGTGTGTGCTGGGGGTGGAACTCAAAACAAGCTCTGTCCATCACCTTCCAAAGTGTTTGAGCCCAATCAGATTCGCTGAACTTGAAAGAGATTGAACAGAATCTTTCTGATGTGGAATAGGCAGAAGGCTAAGGTTCCCATCATACACGTGCTCAATGGACCTCAGTGGTGGAAGGCTTAATGTCAAAGTTACCTCGGTGGGGATCCCATGAGCCCAGAAGTTCTGTCACCTCACGTTTTCAGATGGATACTTGGTGTGCTGGGTTGTCGTGGTCTCCCTTCTCTCCCTTCCTCGTTTGCAAGCTCAGGACTTTTTCAGGAAATGCCAGGGATGCTGGGGAGGTGGGGGGGGAAGTGGGGAGGGAGAGGAAAGGAAAGGGGGCTGAGAACTCCGTTGGGAGAAAGTACTCGTTTGACGAATTTTCTGAGATGTTCCGAGTGACATCAGTGCCAAAGCATGTCTTCCAAGGTGAATGAATGGCCTGTTCTGTGAGTGAGGCAGTGAGGGCCTGCAGTGTTTCTAAGAGCCCCGGCAGTAAATGCCAGGATTGTTTGTGAGAGCCATTGGGATATAATTGCACTGGCCCCTCTTCTTGGCCAGTAGGTAATTGGTAGGGGATGGCGGTACGGGACAAGCCTGGGCCCTGTTTACTGATGTGCAGGTGTCCGGATGGCGGAGAATCGCTGTGCTCTGATGCCCCCCACGCTCCCTCTGCCCTGGCCTGGGCCCTAGGAGAAGAGTGTTTCGCTCAAGCATGTGCTTGACGGCTGGGCCGAAGGGGAACGGGGGGAGAGAAAGAGGAAGGAGCATCCGCACTGATCCCAACATTTGTTGTTGCATTGCAACTTTGGGTTTAAGACATTACCACCTACTGGGCACAGCACCAGGGGCCTGGGGTTCAGCTCAGCAGCTTTCCTTTGAGTTCTTGCTGAGCACAGTGCTAGGCGCCATGGTGGGGATAGCTCCCTCCACCTCAGCTACCCATTGATAGCCCAGCTCAGTTCACCAAACATTTCTGAAGCTCCTTAGTGTGCATGGAGCACCGGGTTTGGTTCTGACAGGGCTATCGTGGGGGAGGGAAGAGGAAGCTGAGCTCTCAGGAGTCCCCTGCCCCTAAGAAGCTAACAGTGATAACAGCTCCTGCTTCTATCATGATTTCTTCCTAATCACTCTCAGTGGGTAGTGCAAGGAATATTATCCCCATTTTACAGGTAAGGAAACTGAGGCTCAGAGAAATGTCCAAGGCAGGATTTGAATCCTAGTCTTATGATTCTAAACCTAGCACTGTATGCATTAGGCACAGTAGTGGTATAAGCCCACCAGTATAGACCATTACAGGGTAAAATCATGTCTCCTAGTGAATGCTGAGTCTAGCATGAAATTTGAGGGAAAAAAGGTCACTCCTTCTTGCTGTGTTTATGGCCCAGAGTTGGGAAGTGGTAGAAGAGCTATGGCGGAGGGCCTCCAGGAGGCCTACCTGTCACATAGTAGGTCAGTGTCTTAGAATCTTATTCCCAACCTCCTGCTAGCCCCTAGCCCCCAGCCTAAGCCCCCTCAACAAAAATAGTCAGTGGGGCCCTGGCTAGGACCAGCTGGCTTCAGGAGCCATATCTTTTGAAGTATCATGTTGCCCAGAGACAGTGTGACTCAGTAGGTAGAATACTGGTTTTGGAATCAGGAAACTCATGTCTGTTGCCCATTAGCTGATATTCTGACAACTCATTGTAGCTCTCTTGACCTCGGTGTTCTCATCTGTGAAATAGGAACAATACTTGTGGTACCTGCCTTAATAAGGTTATTGAGAGGGGGAAAGGAGAGAGACCATCTGGCAGAGGCTTTGCAATCCTTAAGGCACTTCAGACTTATGATGATTTTGTTATTATTCCTTCAAAGGGAAAATGTCCTTGTGTCTCCTTGGGTTAGTATAGCCCCAGGTCCCCTTGGAAAACTGACCTTTTACCCTTTGACTGGCACTCTAGATCCTTCGGGGTGGGGGGCCTCCCTCAGGAGCCCGGATCATGCCGCTTGCTTGGAGTGGGTAACCCTCTAAGCCTGTGGGTGTCACCTCCGAAGGGCCCAGCAGCACAGATGCTGCCCTCCCCCAAGCTGATGAATGTGCAAATCCTTCCTTTGTGCCTCTGAAAAGGGAGCAGCTCCCCCCACTCCCCCCACCCCGGGCCTCGGGTCTTTGTACCTCCTACTGGGGCACATTTTTCCTCCTAGGATGCCGGCCTTTTTGGAGAGGCCTCTAGGAATTGGATTTGAGCTGCCACTGAGGCCTTTGTCTGCCCGCTGCTCTGGCCTCCCAGCCGTGGACCTCCCTGGTCTCTGCTCAGCCAGGAGGGGAGTTACCGTCTACAATTTTACACACACACACACACACACACACACACACACACACACACACAC
>JAJPUD010033944.1:0-11097 GCA_023553655.1 Myrmecobius fasciatus
GTAAAGATCAATCCTGGGGAACTACTCATACATATGTTATACAAATAAAAAGCTTTAATAAAAAAAAGAAAAATTACCCATGCATATATTTTGCAAATAAAAATCTTTAATAATAAAGTAAATTCTTTAAAAATAGTACGTATTATGTCTTCATAATAACAAACAATAGTTTTAAATTAAGTAGCATGGAAGCATTCAACCGGTTTTCAGTATAAGACTGCTTGCTGCTTTTACTTTTGTACATTTGTTTGTGAGTATGAAGAGAATTTATTCACTAGGTATCAACCTCGTACTGACTTCCTTAAATAGAGTTTGCTGTTTCCCTCACTCATTCTTCAAAGTGAGGAACTAGAATGAAAGCTAATCCTATATTTTCCATATTTTTCTTCATAATAAAAATCAAATAATGTCAAGCTAAGACTAAAGATGAACAAAATCACAATTTCTGTTCTATTATTACATTTTGTTTTGAAGATAACACAACATGGATGTTATACAAAATAATATCTTTTTACATATATGTAGGTATGTGTATGCATATCTATGTACATATGTGTATGTATCATCAATTATAGCCTTTTTGAAGAGCTTTCCAGGAATACAAACATATGTTATCCTGGCTATTTCAATTATATGATTAGGTCAGATTTTCTTTTTTTAGATGTTTAAAATAAAATTTCAAGATACAAATCCAAGTAAAAATTGAGAAATAATTAAGAAATATTGATAATCCAATTTCAGCTCTTCTGTCATGCTTCCCTATATATACAGTGCTTATAAATAATCCTGATTACCTTAAAGATAAGAACAGCTAATTCACCAAATTCAATTTAAAATAAAATTTTAAAATATGAAATGTGAAAAATGGCCTTGGTTTTTAGGGAAAAAAAGCATAGATGAAGTAACTTTTGAAAGATAAGCATTTGAAAGAGAAATGCTGAGATGAGGCCATTTTGTGAAATGAGATCCATGTAAGATCAAATCAAGTATTCATTAAAAAAAAGTTTAGAGTAGAACAATATGGATGAAGGTTGAATATTGACTTAGTAGTTTTTTTTGTTTATGTTTTCCAGAAAAAAACAAAAAACAAAAACATACAATGAATTTGGTCCTACTGAAAGGAAAGGAAAGGGAAAAGTAAATAAGAAAAAGCTACACTATTCTTTCTTAAACTTTTGATAAATTAGTTATTTTCAACAGAAAATATTATGTGCAATTGTTTCAATAGATTGGTATTTGCTTGACCATAATAAAGATTAATCTATTTTCCAGAAACTTTGCTAATAAAGAGGCAGAATTCAACTTTGGATAGCAAATGGCTATTATGAAAACAATCTATGTAATAGTAGTGAAAAGTTTGTTAGGTTTGTTTTAATCCCTTCATATTTTAACCTCACAACAATCCTGTAAGGTAGATATCATTATTTCCTCCATTTCACAGAAAAGAGATCTGCACCTCCTCCCTGCCCCCATGTCTAGAATTCTCTCCCTCCTCATCTCTATTCCATAGCTTGTCGACTTTTCTTCAAGTCCAAGTAAATTCTATCTTCTACACAAAGCCCTTCTTGATCCTCCTTAAAGCTCATTACTTTTCTCTGTGGATTATCTCAAATTTATTATAACTCTTTAAGACTAGTGAATTTTTAGAGACATAAAAATGTTAATCTAAATGAGAAGCTATAGTAAAAATTCTGAATGAAAAGATTTTGACAGATTGGTTTTGCTTGACATGCATTGCCATGTTTTGACATATATCAACATACATGTGTACAGGGATGGTCTACAAAATCCACCAAATAGATCAGCAGCCCCTTGCCTCTGTTGGTGCATCATCCTAGGCACTTAAGAATATAAAAAATCCATATGGAGTCAGACATTCTTTTATTTGGTGGATTTCCTAGGCAATGCAAATCACCATATTCTATTTTGCTGACAAGTTTCATTATGGAGAAAAAACAACCTATTTCCAGATATACCATTGGATACCTGTGTGATATACTTTCTGCATTAGGACATATACATATTTTTTTCTCTTAAAGTATGCAATGACTTGTAAATGCATCATTCAGCCTAACATTGAAATTAACTAAAAAGGCTTGCACTATGTTTGCCTCTAACAAAGCCTCTCTAAATTAGGTTAGCATTGGCAAAAAAAGACTGTTACCACATTTGAACTCAATAGCCTTTCCATCTTAATAGTAGCTTTCAGAGCTTATAATACATTGGCATAGTCTTTATAAAATCCTTACCAAGTTCATGACATGATAAAGTTGTGGAATGAGACTTTTAAGGAGATTATTGAAATTATTCTTTATTTTATCACTCTCTTCTTCCTGGCTGAGTTTCATCACAAGGCCTGAAACAGAAGTGTTAGGTTTGAATCTATGAACCAAAAGTTGAAGAGAGATTGTAAAGTTTCTCTTGTTGAAATTATTGATTTAAATGGGCAATCCTGGTAATTGAAGCTGTAAGTCCTGTTTTAAGTCTTACATATTATTATGGTTCTTCCTCTACACTGGAGTCAGTAGCTATACAATTATACTCACAGTCTAGCTTGGTGAAATAGATCTGATTAAATTGAATAGAATCAAAGTTTTTAAAATGACCAACTAGGACAAATGTTTTCCCAAGATTTTGGTAGCATCTACATGATGCCTTCAAATATTTGCAAATACCTCAAGGTTTTTATGGGGGAAATCACTTTAAGTTACTAAAATTTTGTAATTGTATCGAGAAATTGGGATTTCATGTTGATACAATTTATTTTATCTCCTGACTTGCTCCTCTAGGTTTTCCTTCAGTAGTCATTGTTATTGATGCATAATCTTCAGCACATTCCAGTGAAAACTCACTTGAAAGATGAGTCAGTCCCTATAGAGACTGAAGGAGAGGCTGCAAGTGAATCAGTAACAGCTTTACTCCCAGATCTATGGCAATAGCACAAAGTATGTCAGTGAGCTGTCAAAAAGAGATAGGCCAAGAGATATTAAATTTAATTTGTGCTGGTCCAGACTTTGTGCTGCAGTGACTGACACCTTCATTAACCTTCTGGAATCAAAACACACCAAGCAACTTCAGGCATCATTATACTGGGAAAATAAGAGGCCATATAAGGTGAAAAAGCAATAAATAAAAGCATGTATCTGTCCATTTTAAGCTTGTTATGCACAAAATAAATATCTAAACTACTTAAGGATAAACCAGTCTCTAGGATACAAATATATTTCCACCATAGATATCATTTATGATTGATGACATTTGGGGTTCTTTCTTGGTGATAATATGGATGGTTTGCTAGACTTTGATTCAAGGAGCTGTGGATTCAAATCTCACCTCAGTGGCTTATAGCCTATGTAAAAATGTATAAATTATCCATCCTACCTGAATTTCAATCTTCTACTTTGTCAAATATTATTAGTAATAACTTGTAGTAACTATCTTAGGGATTTGTTGTGAAGCACAAAAAAAGAATGTGTATACAAGTGCCTTGCAAATTTATATTATTGTAAAACATATCCCAAGAGATTTTGTGCAGATTTTAACTTTATGGCTTAATAGCTATTTAATAGCTTTTAAACTTTAATAGGTTACAACTGCACTATAACTTTTGGACACACTGTATGCATATCAAAAAGATTTTTGTTAGGACAAAGTATCTGAAAGTTGCATTGCTAGTAAAAATTACCTTTTTACTAATTTAAACATTATTTCACTAATTTTGTTAAATATTTCTCAGTTACATGTAAAAATTTAAAATATGCATATTTTAAATTTTGAGTTCCAAATTCTTTCCTTATCCAACCTTATTTCTTCTTGAGAAGGCAAATGCTTCCATATTGATTAAACATGTAAAGTTATGAAAAACAGTTTCATGGTAGCCATGTTGTTAGAAATATATACCCCCAAAAACAATAAAAATAAAGTTTAAAATGTATGCTTCACTCTTCATTAAGAATAAATATACTGATATAATTTTTCTTGCACAAAATGATAAGTGTGGAAATATGTATACATATGTGCAATTTGTCAAGTGTCTTAACATAATTAACATGTAGTGGATATCCTGCCATCTAGGGGAGGGGTGGGGAGGAGGGAGGAAAAATTTGTAACAGAAAGCTTTGTAAGGTTTAATATTGAAGCATTACCCATAAATATGTTTGGCAAATAAAAAGTTTTAATAAAAAAAAAGAAATCCACATAGACCCATGTTACTAAAAAAATAAAATACAAATAGATTTGGTGGTTAAAAAAAGAATAAATCTACTCTTTCACTGATGGTAGATAACATCTTTCATCATGAACACTTTGAAATTGTCTTTGATCATTGACTTGATCAGTGTAGCTGAGTATTTCACACTTAATCATTGTTATGTCCCTTTTACTTTGTATAGTATTCTACTGATTCTATTTATTTCAATTTTGATGAGTTCTTACAAGTCTTTCCAATTAGTTTTTTTCTGTCCATTATTTCTTAAAGCATAATAATAGTCCATCAAAATCATATGTTAAAATTTATTCAGCCTTTTCCCAATTGAAGGTTATTTCCTTAATTTCCAGTATGTTGCTACTACAAAAAGATTTCTTATAAATATTTCTTTATAGTTTCTTTTGCCTTTTTCTTTAATCACTTTGGGGCGCAGAACTAATAGTGATGTTGCTGAGTAAAATTCATCATTTTGTAGAACTGTGGGAAATTTTACAAATTGTTCTCTAAAATACCTGGACTAGGTCTTAACTCCAGCAGCAGTGAATTAGTATTCTAATTTTTCCATATCCCTTCCAGATTTTTAAAATTTTCTTTTTTGCTGTGTTAGTATGATACCGGGTGAGATACTATCCTGAAGATGATTTCATTTGCATTTCTCAAATAAATAGTGATTTAGAGAATTTTTTCATGGGACTATTGATTACTTTAATGTTTTCTTCAGAAAATTGCCTGTTCATATTCTCTGACCATTTATCAAGTGGGGACCGACATTTTAAAAAATACATTAATCACAATCCTTTATATATTTGAGAAATAAGCTTATTTCTCAATAAACTTGAAGCAAGTTTTAAAATTGCTGAAAAATTTCCCCCAGTTTATTTTTTCCCTTTTAATCTTGCTTGCATTGATTTTGTTTGGGCAAACACCTTTTAATTTAGTATTATGAAAATAATCTATTTTGCTCTCTGTTATCCCATATGTCTCTTAGTTGGTCATAAATTCTTCTTTTATTCTTAGACTTTACAACTGCAGTTTTACATGCTCACCTAATTTATTTATGATTGTATTTTGAACTTACATTGTCATATTGTGAGACATGAAGGTTTATGCCTAGTTTATTGCAAATGATTTTTAGTTTCATAAGCAATCTGTGTCAGACAGAAAGATCTTACCTTTAAATTAAAGAGCTTTAAGTTCATCAAACTCTAAATTACTCTGGTCACTTACTACTGTGTAATCTTTACCTCAGCTCTTACACTACACTATTTCTTAGCTAATACCAGATTGTTTTTGATATTTACCATTTTGTAATAAATTTTATAGTCTGAAATTGCTAGTATTGCAATTTTTCTGTTGATTTCCTTAATATGTGTGACTTTTTTCTTTTTCCAGATTTTTTTTGTTTTTCTAGCTCTATAAAATAATTTTTGGGAGTTTGATTGGTAAGGCACTGAATAAATAAATTAGCTTAGGCAGAAGTCATTTTTTGATTATATTTCCTTGTTTATCTGTTGTAAGATTAAATATTTCTCTAATTGTTTGGACCTGCTTTTATTGTGTGAAAAGTGTTTTGTAGTTATAAGCATGTTATCCTTAAGTTTTTCTTGACAGATCCACTCACAAATATTTTTTATTGTTTGCAGTTATTTTAAATGGAATTCCTCTGTATACATTTTGCTGAGAGGTTGTGTGGCTTACATATAGAAATATTGATGGATCTGTGCATTTATATTATGTCCTAAACCTTTGCAGAACATTGTTAATTTTTTTCAACTAGCATTTTTGTTTGCTATGTTGATTGCATGAAGCATGTGAAAAAAAATGATAGCTATATTTATTCATTACCTGTTTCTATTTTTCCAAATTATTTCCCCTTTCTTATTGCTTTGGCTAACCTTGCTAGTACAATATTAAATAGTAGTAATAATAATAAAAATGTTTGTTTGATTTGCTGGTCTTATCAGTAAAGTTTCAAGTTGAAACCAGCCACAGAAAATGTTTGCCCTTGGTTTTAGATAGAAACTACTTAGAAGTTTTAGAAAGACACCATTGTTTCTTACATCTTTTAATCATACATCTTAGATCTTACACCTTTTCTCTTTTTAAACTGGAATGGGTGCTGCATTTTGCTAAAGTTGTTTTTTTTTTCATCTTCTATAGATAAAATCACATTGTTGCTATTATTGATAAAGATATGTTCACTTATTTTGATAGTTTTTAAATATTGAAGTAACACAACATTCTTAATATAAATCCCACCTGGTCATAATCTATGATCTTTGTAATATTTTGCTAGAATATGCTTGCTAGCACTCAATTAATTAATTAATTTGCTTTTGCATTGAAATTCATTAAAGAAGGTAGTCAATAGTGTTCTTCCTCTTTTTATGCTCTTTTTTTTCTTTTAGGTATCAAAGCCACAGTTTTGTCATAGAAGGCATTTCACTCCTTCCTTATCTGTTTTTCTCAAATATTTTACATAATATTTCTTTAAAACTTTGGTAGAAGTCACTCCTAAATACATTTTATTCTGGAATTTTTTCCCTTTGTAATTAATTAATAGATTTATTTATATTTCTAAGGCAGGGTTATTTAAGTATTTTATTTATTTTTTTATCAACATGGTCAGTTTATACTTTTTAAAATATTCATTCAGTTTTTAAACATTGTCAGTTTTACTAGCCTATAATTTGGGAAAATAACTTCTATCTTATACTATTTTGTCTTCACTCATGGTATTCACCCTCTTCATTTTTGAAATGAGCAATTTGAATTTCCTTTTTATTTTATTCAAATTAATGAGTATATATATTTTATTTTAATAAAAATCAGCTTCTAGTTTTATTAATTTTTACTTTTAATTTTTATTAACCTTTATTTTTCAGGATTTTCTTTTTTGGTCAATTTTCACTTAGTTGAATGCCCAACTCATTAATCTGCTGTTCCTTTTGTTTTACTCATATGAAAATTAGACATTAATTTCCCCTAAGTATTGTTTTGATTGCATCCTACAAATTTTGGAATGTTGTCTCATTTCTGTCATTCTCTTTAATGATTTTTTTAATTGTTTTATGATTTGTTCTTTAATCCATTCATGCTTTGCAATTAGATTAGTATCCAATTAACTTTTAATCCATGCTTCCATGGCCCTTTGTTAAGTTTAATTTTTACTTCATTACAGTCTGAAAAGGATGGATTAAATATTTCTTCTTTCTACATTTAGTTGTGAGCTTTTTAGACCTTAATAAATAGTCATTTTTTGTGAAGGTATCATATTCATCTCAAAAAAACAAAAACAAAAACAAAAACATACTCCTTTCTTTTTTCATTAAGCTTTCACATGAGATTTAGCATATCTTATTGCTGTCTAGTCAATTCAGTGATGCTTGACCCTTTATGACTCTATTTGTTTTTTTCATGGTAAATATATAAGAATGGTTTGCCATTTCTTTCTCTAGGTCACTTTAGAGATGAGGAAACTGAGGCAAACAGGATAAAGTATGGTCCAAAGCAACACAGAAACTAAGTGTTAGAGGTTGGATTAGAACTCAAGTCATCCTGACTGATATTCTAGCCACTATGTCACCTAATTTTTCTGTGTGATATGTAATATTTCTAAAATTCCACTTATCTTTTTAAGGTTATGTTTTATTTATATTATAATTAGATAGCTCTCTCTTTCTCTCTCTGAGAGGGGAAAATTGAGAACTTCCACTAGTTTTACTTTGTTGTTTTTTTCTCCTGCAAATAATTTAACTTTCCTTTTAACAATTTGGATGCTATGCAATTTGGTGCATAGAGGCATAGTAATGATATTACTTAAAGGGCTTATTTATTTTTATTAAAGCTTTTTGTTTACAGAACATATGAGTGATTTTCCTACATTGACCTTTGCAAAATTTTTTTGTTCCAAATTTTTCCCCTCCTTCCTCCCACTCCCAACCCTAGAAGAGAGATAGTCTAATACATGTTAAATATGTTAAATTATGTAACAAATCCAATATATGTATACATATCTATACAGTTATCTTACGGCACAATAAAAATCAGATCTAGAAAGAGAAAAAAAAAACAACAACCTAAGAAGGAAAACAAAATGCAAGCAAATATTCACAGAAAGCATTAAAATGCTGTGGTGTGGTCCACACTTAGTTCCCACAAGCCTGTCTCTGGATGTAAATGACTATCTTCATTGCTGAATAATAGGAACTGGTTTGAATCACCTCATTGTTGAAGAGAACCATGTCCATCAAAAATTGATCATAGTATATTCTTGTTGCTGTGTATAATGATTTCCTGGTTCTGCTCATTTCACTTAGTATCAGTTCATTTAGGTCTCTCCAGGCCTCTCTGAAATCATCCTGCTGGTTGTTTCTTACAGAACAATATTATTCCATAAAATTCATATACCATAATTTATTTATCCATTCTCCAATTGATGGGCATCCATTCAGTTTCCAGTTTCTTGCCACTATAAAAAGGGCTGCCACAAACATTTGTGCACATGTGGGCCCCTTTCCCTCCTTTAAAATCTCTTTGGGATATAGGCCCAGTAGAAACAATGCTGGGTCAAGGGTATGCACAGTTTGTTAGCTTTTTAGCATAGTTCCAGATTGCTCTCCAGAATGGTTGGAACCATTCACAGTTCCACCAACAATGTATCAGTGTCCCAGTTTTCCCAAATCCCCTGTAACATTTGTCATTATCTTTTCCTGTCATCTTAGCCAATTTGACAGGTGTATAGTATTATCTCAGAGAGTGCTTATCTATTTAACATTTAAATACATATACAACTTGACCATGGCTTTTTAAAATCTTATTATATACCTTTTATTCTAGCACCCTTTAGTCCAGTCAGGGCTTAATCATTGCTTCCAAAATACTCCATTTTCATTCCTTGCATTTGTCCCATTGGCTGCAATATTACTTGGCATGTACTTCTAATTCACTTTCATCTCTTGGATTTCAAAATTTCCTTCAAGTTTCTATTTAAGTAGTGCTTAATGGAAGAAAGTTTTTTTTTTTTTCCCTCATACTCATAGGCTTTTGTTCCAACCTACCAAATTAATGTATATTATAATATAATTTGTATATGCTTATTGGTTTGATCTGTCTGACATATAGTATGTACTTAAAATATTTTAATTGATTTATATAGTACCACAAACTTTTGAAAATGTTTCCTTCAGAGGAACTTGGTTCTTCATAAATGACATAATCAAAGTCTTATTATGTTCTTTCCTGATATCTTAACATGATAGAGATTTTGATATGTCTGATATTTCTGAACTCCAGATTGCAAGATTTCACCCATCCTCCTTTCAGGTATTTGGTTGGGAAGAATGAGTAGCCACAAACTGTTTTATATAATAAATTTGGATTGATCAATATGTTGATAAAACACAGTTATTTCCAGAAACCAAGTTATTATTTGAAATCAATATAAAGAAACAAAAATAGTGACAGCTAAAAAATAAACACATGGCAAAACAACAACAACAATAACAAATAGCTATAGCCCCACATAAAAGAAAGACAAATAGAATTGCAAGTTTGAGAAAATGAACCCAAATTGAAATAGCAGAAGAGAGGACAAATTTAATACTGAAAAAAATTAAGATCAAGTCTATTTCAGTAATAAGATATGTGATGTATGAGCAATTATAAAAATTCATATGTTCATTTGACTCTGCTCCCTATGTACTGTTAGTTATGTTATCAATTTATAAGGGCAAACAAAAATGACTTCTTTTTGTGAAAACTTGAAATTTAATGTATTAGCTATGCTGTTACTCTTTTTTTTAAAGACTTATATTGAATGATATTAATAGACATGAAAATTTCTTAATTTCCTCAGTTTATAGAAAAAGTTGAATTTTGCACTAGAAATCAATTTTGATGTTGCTTTTTCTTGGGAGATATAAATTTTTTTATCATTTGCATTAACAATCCAAGTGATATGAACTTGACGAATTCTATAGTGATCTGAAACAGTGAAATAAAGAAATTTAAACAAAACATTAATCTTAAAGTGGAATTCTGGTTTCCTAATATTTCTTCCATTTCTGAATATGAATTATCAGTGAGTATGTTCATCTTATTTTTTCAACTTTTCTGTAGGGAAGAAATAAAGTCAGATAATTCTCTTTGGAATATAGAAACAAGAAAATATGGAAGGTTAGACCTTTTCCCTCTAATATTGGCAGAATTATAACACTTACAATACTTTGTAAACCTTATATCATTCATTTAACAGTGAAAAGAACCTCATAATGGCATATTGATTTATATCAAAATATAATTTTAAAAAATATTATATGTTCTATTTTTTTCACCTTTTTATCTTCTTTCTTTGCATACCCTCTTCCCTTATATTTTTCTCCTTGTCATCTTCTCTGTCTTTCTCTCTCTCTCTTTGCCTTTCTGTTCCTCTCTGTCTCTTTCTTGTTTCTCTGTTTCTCTCTGAGTGTCTTTTTCTTTGTCTCTCTGTCTCTCCACCCTTTTCCCTTTTTTTCTATCTTTCTTTTTCCTCTCTCTATCCCAGTTAATATTCATGTAGTTTAAGAGATAGTGCAAAACAACTACTGAAAGGATGAGGACAAGTGGACATAGAATTTCCTTTGCAGAACTTTGGATCATTACTATACCCAAGTCAATACAAATCAACCCTAGCATCTTAGAAAAACACAGAGAATAGATATAATTTAATCCTTCTAAATGTAAAATAGAAATTTATGCATAAAGGAGCAATAAAAATAAAGAATATCATAATGGATAAAGTGGCTTCAGAAAAAAGGAAGTCCTGTAATGACAAAAATTGACTGTGAATGTTGTAAGTCACATTTTCTTAGTGTTCAAGGCTCTCCTATAGTACTCTAAATTATAGAACA
>JAJPUD010033945.1:58-10156 GCA_023553655.1 Myrmecobius fasciatus
CTTTCTTTCTTTCTTTCTTTCTTTCTTTCTTTCTTTCTTTCTTTCTTCCTTCCTTCCTTCCTTCCTTCCTTCCTTTCTTCCTTCCTCCCCTTCCTTCCTTCCCTTCCCTCTTTCCTTCCCTCCTTTCCTCCTTCCCTTCCTTCCTTCCTATCTTCCTTCCTTTCTTCCTTCCTTCCTTTTCTTTCTTTTTTCTTCCATTCTTCCTTTCTCATTCCCTTTTATCTATCTTTTCATTCATAGAAACATTTTTTTTCACTTCACAATTCTTTCACATTACTTATATTTTCTTTACCCAATAAGAAGTGAAGAAAAACAAAAACTATTACAAAAATGTATAGTCATGCAAAATAATTTTTGCATTAGCCATGTTTCAAAAATAAAAAATGCAAGAAAAAGTAAGAGAAAAAAATGCTCCAATCTGTATGCTGAGAACAGCAACTCCTTCTCTCTGAACACTGCATCATACAAGTCTTAAGTAACAAAAGTAAGATTTGATTCTTAAATTTTCTGGACCCAAATTTTCCTCTCCTTCCATTAACCCTTGTAGCCTTCTTCTCTTCACACAACTCTCTATGTCTTAACAGATGGTCTCTATTAATTACTAAGACTGAGAAAATTCAGCGCAGGTGCTATTTTATTGAATTTTTCTGAGACAACTTCTGGGGTTTATAGCACTGAGCCTTGAGTTCAAATTTCATCTGTGTCACTTGTGATGGTGTGCAAATTAATTAATTAATCCCAAATCTCTCTTTTTTCTAATCTGTAAAATGGAGATACTAATAATGGTAGCATCTGCCTTACAAGCTTATTGGAAACAAAGGTCTTAAAATTTTAAGTACTGTAGAAATGTTAGTTATTATTAGGGAAAGATAATCTTCTAACAATAGCTATTCAGTTCATAATTGGTCCCATGTTCTCAGACTTTGAATTTGGAAATGCTGCTATACAAAACTATATCTCATAAAACACTACTTAGTGAACAACATTCTTAGACTTTGTATTAAACTAAATTTGGAGTCGGATAACCTAGGTTCAAATTCTATATCTATTACTACCTGTAGGATTTGGGGCAAGTCACTTGACCATTTTTTCCTCAGCTTTCTTGTGTATAATGTAAGGAAGTTTAACCAAATGATCTCTAAAGTCTCTTCCATTACCGTATCAATGATGCTACAATCTATGAATCTAATGGATCTTTTTTGATTTACTAATAATCATAACCACATTTCTAAATGAAAGTTTCTTTTCTAAAAAAAATCAAATAAGTACGCAACCTTTATTGGGATAATTCATCTTTTTCTTAAGATTTTGAATGCAAGAATGTTTGTGGCAGCCCTTTTTGTAGTGGCTAGAAACTGGAAACTGATTGGATGCCCATCAATTGGAGAGTGGCTGAATAAATTATGGTATATGAATGTTATGGAATATTATTGTTCTATAAGAAACGACCAGCAGGACGATTTCAGAGAGGCCTGGAGGGACTTGCATTAACTGATGCTGAGTGAAATGAGCAGAACCAGGAGATCATTATACACGGCAACAACAATATTACATTCTGATCAATTCTGATGGACATGGCTCTCTGCAACAAAGAATTGTCTCAAACAAGTTCCAATTGTTCACTGAAGAAAACCATATACACCCAGAGAGAGGGATATGAAATATGGACTGCAACATAACATTTTCATGCTCTCTATTGAGGTTTGCTTGCATTGTGTTTCCTTTCTCTGATTTTCTTTTTTTTTTCTTGTAGATAGGATTTTTCTTGCACAACTTGTCAAGTATTTCAACATTATTAACATGTAGTGGACTTCCTGCCATCTAGGGGAGGTGAGGGGACTGGGGCTAAAATTTGTAATGGAAAGCTTTGTAAAGATCAATGCTGGGGAACTACCCATACATTTGTTATACAAATAAAAAGCTTTAATTAAAAAAAAAGATTTTGAATTCTGGATAAGCCAAAATTATCTCTACCCTCATCCGAGGCACTACATTTTAAATTCATTGGTGAGTTATAGCATGTCCAGGGAAAGGATCCCAAGATAGTGAGGTGACTAGAAACATTATGAGAAATATTTGATGATTAGTAGTCTGAAAATGAAGACTGGCAATGGGAGTGGTGGTAGATATCTCCTAATATTTGAAGTATTTTTGAAAGGATTCTGAGAATAAATCTAGGGGCAAAGAATAGAAGTTGGAAGTAGGCAAATTTTGGCTCAAAATAATATTTTCTATTGGTTATGTATGCCAGCAAGTAATATGAGAATGGTTAATAGAAAACTGTCTTCAAGATGAGGAAAAGTTGTATTCAAGTGTTACCTCTCAACCATTCTGAAAAACAATCTGGAACTATGCCCAAATGGCTATAAAACTGTGCATAACCTTTGATCCAACAGTTTCATTACTGGGTCTGTATCCCAAGGAAATCATTAAGTAGAGAAAAGGACCCACATGTGCAAAAATGTTAGTAGTAGCTCTTTTAGTGGTGGCAAAGAATTGGAAAAGGAGTGGATGCCCATCAGCTGGGGAATGGCTGAAAAAGTTGTACCTGTAGGTAATGAAACATTATTTTATTTAAAAAAATGATGAATAAGTTGATTATAGAAAAGCCAGGAATGATTTACATGAACTGATGCTGAGTGAAACAAGCAGAACCAGGAATAAATTGTACACAATAGCAATGATGTGTATTGATCATCTAGGAAAGGCTTGATTCTTCTCAGAGGTTCAGTGATCCAAGGCAATCCTCATAAGCTTTGGACAGAAAATGACATCTGCATCCAGAAAAATATCTAATGAAACTAAATATAAATCAACACATGCTACATTCTCTTCTTTTTATGTTTTTAATCTCTTCCATGTTTTCCTTTTCCTTTGATTTTTCTCTCCCAAAATGATTTGTAAAGCAATAAATATTAAAAATAAATAAACTTACTACAATAAAAAGTGTTATATCTGACACAAGCCAACTATGTGACACTGACAAGTCATTTCTCCTTTCACTATCCTTGACAACTCTCTAAATCTATAAATTACAGGGGAAGAGTTTCTTAATATAAAATTTCTCCATGTTAATAATAAGTAGATAAATTGGGCTTGTAATCTGGAAAATGGGTTCTTATTCCATTTCAGACAAGTCTTGCAAGCTGTACGAACCCAGCCAATCAATTCAATTTATTTGCACCTTAACCACAGATGGAATTGGATACAATGGTCTTTAAAATATCCCATAGCTCTAAATGGTGATGTACTTTCCAACTCTGAGATTCTCAGTTCCTCTCACATTTTAATCTGTGAATCCATTCCAAATCTCCCATCCATGCTTAATGCCAAGCACAATGCTTTGCATGCAATAGGTGACAAATAAACATCTGATAAATGGATGAATGCTTATCCTGTTTTTAATTCAATCTTAATATGTCAAAATCCAGCTCATTCTCAATTCCTCCTTCATCATTGCTCCTGAAAAAAAGAATAACATATTCTTAGTCCTGTTTCCTTCTTTTTTCTACCCACATCATACTTCTTTCAGGCTTCCAAGTTTGAAACCTAAGAGTCATATATGACTCATCTCTCTGTTTCATTCTTTATATTAAATAAGTCACTGTTAAGTTAATTCCTTCCTTTTTGCTTCCTCTGTCCATTTCCTGTAATTTAATGAGAATCACCCTCTCTCTTCAAAAACCTCAGCACCTCAGGCCCGAATGATGTTAATGGAAAATAAATTGATCTTACTTCATCTCATAATTATGATCAACATTTTTCATTGGCTCTTAAGTAGCTAAAGAACAGAATCCACTCATCTCCTTAGCTTCTTATACAGGGCCTCATAATTATTCACATCACTTTATTTGCTTCTTTTGGGATAGTATTTTATTTTTTTCCAAATACATGTAAAGACAGTTTTCAGCATTCATTTTTGTAAGACTTTTTTTTTTCAAATTTTTCTCTATCCTTCCCTTATGTTCTCCCTCCCCAAGACAGCAAGCAATCTGATAAAGGTTAAACATGTATAATCTTTTTGAACATATTTCCATATTTATCATGTTGTGCAAGAAAAATCAAACCAAAAGTGGAAAAAAGAACATGATAAAGAAAAAACAAACAAATGAAAAAAATTGAAAATACTATGCTTCTATCCACATTCAGGCTCCATAGTTGTCTCTCAAGATGTAAATGGAATTTTCCATCCCAAATCTATTGGAACTTTTGAATCACCACTTTGAAAAGAATAGTTAAATCCATCACAGTTCATCATCAAATAATCTTGTTGTTACTATATACAATGTTCTCTTGGTTCTGCTCACTTCACTGAGCATCATGTCATGTAAGTCTTTCCAGGCTTTTCTGAAATCTGCCTGCTCATAATCTCTTATAGAACACTAATATTCCAATTCATTCATATATCATAACTTATTTAGCTATTCCCCAGCTGATGGACACCCACTCAGTGTCCAGTTCCTTGCTACTACTACAAACATTTTTGTACATGACAGTCCTTTTCCTTCTTTTATGATCTCTTTGAAATATAAACCCAATACTTCCCCTTTCCTTTAAAAAAATCCTTCTAATGTGCCTTTCTTTAATTTCTAAAGTTTCAGTATAACTAGTTGAATGCAATAATACAAATTATTTACTATTCACTATATACAAAACTCTTTATAGGTGTTAGAGATGCAAAAGGGAAAAAAAAGCCAGAGCTCAATGAGTTCATTCTTTTTGGGGAGGGAAACATATAATTTGTATACAAGGATGTAATTATAAGCTGTATACTAACCAAGATAAAGTATTAATAACTGGAGTGGAGAGAAAGGATCAAAAAACAGTCAAAACAGGAGATGATCCCTGTGCTATGCATTGATGAAAGTAAAAGGTTCTATAACATGGAAGTGAGGAGAAAATATGTTCCTGTTGGGGGTGGATGTCACCTGATCAAAATTATGGAGGAAAGAAATAGAATAGTATGAACAAGGAAAGTCAAGGGCAGTCTAAAATGAAGAGAAAAGGGGAATAATGGGAATAACATATTCTACATGAAATAATTTTAAATAAATCTGGGCAAGTAAATGGAAGCTGAATTGTGGAGGGTCTTAAATTTTAACCTGAGTTTTGAATATTGCCTCAGCTTACTATATCAGTAATAATTTCAAAGTTATCATTTGGAGTAAAAGCTAAAGGGAAACATTGAAAAGTTTTAATATAAAAACTATTAAAGTGGCTTTGCTTACAAGTAACTTACATTCTTCTGGCAGATAAAACATAAATAAGAAATGGGATGTGAAATTCTAGAACATTAGTTGGAAGGTTTCATAAACTACTGTAAACTGAACAACAAAATTGATGTCCGTTGATTTGCTTCTGACTAAACAAAGTTAATCAGTAATTCAGTGGGGTGAAATGTGACATGACCCATTAGAATTCTCACAAAAATAAAAAAATGTCTTAATGAAGTTTGAATTTTACCTTCCTATTATCCTAGAAATAATTTTAAGAGCATTATTCCCCTCCCTAAAAGTTATAGAGAAATATTGAAGACTTTTTTGAGTAAAGGCTGTCATGGTCCAATCTATGTTTCAAGAATATCAATTACACCAGTTCTGGTTTTAGTACACATCCAGAGAATTGATAGAGATAATAAAGAACAATAATTCTAAAACAATCAATATTGGCAGTCATGTGAAAGGATAGATACACAAATATACAGTTGATGGAGTGGGAAACTGGTCCAAGAACTCAGGGAAACATTTTAGAATTATTTAAGAAAATTCATTAAATATTTCATACTTTTCCTGACAGATCCAACTACTGGAATATAAAAGGATCATTGGCCCAGATGATGGTGCTCTAGACCCAGTCCCTGCCAGGGCCTCTACCAGCCAGAACTGTTGTATTGTAGTGTGACAATATCGCAACATTGCTCCTGCACCTAGAACAGTGCTTAGAACATCAGGAAAATAGTAAATGCTTGTTTATTAATTTATTGATATATTCTATATATCAGTTTGTCCATATTAGTATTTTTAAAGGATGTGATACCAAGTTAATAAAACTTCACCCTGTTTGTCTCAAATCCAGAAGCAACTACAGTATTTTTGTTAACAAAGCCCCCCAAAACAGAGTCAGACATGACTAAAACATTCAAAGAATAGATCCTGGCAGTAGCTAAAATTGAAAAACAATGAGCAGTTAGATGACACAGTGGATAAAGTGCAAGTTCTGGAGTCAAGAGACCCAAAGTTCATATACAGCCTTAGATACTTACTAGTTGTGTGACCCTGGTCAACTCACTTAACCCCATTGTTTCCAAATGCACTAACAACAAAAACAAGAATTTTTTAAAATTGAGAAACAAAGGTGATGTGCATTGATTGGGCAATGGCTATACTATATTTTGATGAAAATGAAATGTTCAATTAGCATTATTGCAAAATATATATGTGTGTATATATATCCTATGAGACGTGAATATTGCCATAAATTACTAATTTAGTAATAAATAGATAACAAAATTCTGGACTAGCAGTTTTTTTTCTTATACACTATCATTCTCTAGACTTTTCATAACTTTGTTTGAGTTGGAATAATTGCCTGTTCTATATCTAGCTCATATTTTGACTGAAAACCAATGATTTTTCTATGATTGCTCAGAGAATAAATGTTAGAGGCAAGGTTTGAATTCAGATCTTTTAACCTCCAAGTTCAGTAATCTATTCACTATGTAATGCTTCCTGAACACAACCACTAGAGTAAATATATAACAAATAATTGTTGAATTGAATTTCACATTTGTGTACTGCAGTGGATAAAATGCTGGGTCTGGATTTAGTAAGGCTCATCTTCCTGAATTAAAAATTTACTTTAGACACCAATAAGTTTTGTTGTGTCCCTCAGCAAATCATTTAACCTTGCTTGCCTCAGCTTCCTTAATTATTAAATGAGCTGGAGAAGGAAATGACAAACCACTACAATATCTTTGTTAATAAAACCACAGCTGGACATAGCTTAAAAAAAGACTAAATATTCCAGTACCTGGCAAAGAGAAATCTTACAAAGATTTTGTGGATTGAATAGCATGAGAACAGGGAGGTGGATCAACTGTCACACTAGGGAAAATCTTTCCATTCAGTTTAAGTTTAAGTGGAGTTTGAAGTAGAAAAGATGTATCTACCTCTTGGTTTGATTAGAAAAATGTAATGCTAGAGAGAAAACTTAAACACAGATTGGATAATAGAAAAGCTTCCACATAATCTCTTTCATATCTAACATTCAATTTCAAGACACAAAGCAACAGAGACATCTGGTTCTTTAGATAAAACTCCAGAAACCTTGAACATTGTGTGGTAAGATAAACAGACTAGTGGAAAGAGAGAAGAAGATACTTGGGTTCTTGTATAGAGTCTACCATTAGGTTGTGTGTAATTGTAAGCATCTCCACTTCTTTACATTTTCATTCTTGTCATCTGTGGGGAAAAGGCATGATATAAAATATTTTTAATAAAGCATTCATGAAGCAAATTCTATATATGAACAAAGTATATTTAAGGTATTTGGACAAATTCTGTTTTTAAAATAGTGACAATGCATTTGCCCAAGATTCAGAGCTTATAAAATGCTATGCCAGAGGGGACAATTGCTCTGTATATTTGGTATATGAAAGAACTTGACTTTAAGTGGGATCTAACATTCCATGATTCAATGAATATTTTCATTTAAAAGCCACAAATAAACTGACAATGTCTTAAATTAAGTCTTGAGATATTGATTTATCTGACATATAAAAAGAGTCTGATGAATTATCTTGAGAAAATTGAATTTAACCAATATTCTGTGGGGAAGATGCGCTGTGAAAACTTCTTGAGAGATTTTTGACTGCTACCTTGACAGAATAGTGATCCTTTTACCTAGAAGGAGTTACCATGGAGGATTCTGGGAACATGGAGGAGTAGGTCAGTAAATTTCAAGCCCTACAGATTTCCTCTCCCAATAGAACAAATTTACACTTCAGGGTGACCATAGATTGGTGAAAAATCCAGAAGATTTGGGGCAGAACAGGAGTCCTCATGGTATAACCAAAGATCTGAAGACCTGGGAATTAACTCATGTGAAGTGCAAACACCTCAAGGTTAGCTCCACAGAAACACCACATGGGGACTCCTGGGGCTAGCTGGGTTTTCCTAAATCCTCATCAGGAACCACAAACGCTTTCATATTCCAGACTGAATGTGGAAATGGGACACTAAGTCTGGGAACTGATTAGGAACATCAGACCTAGCTCTGCTAGAGAGATGAGGCCCTGTGCAAGAAGGAACCAGCACCCTGTGAATGCAGAGCAGTAAGGCAGGGATGCTATTGGCTGCAAGCACTTGCAGGAGGTGGGAGGAGGACTTTTGGCTTGGGGTTCCAGGTCAGAGAGGAGAGCTGACGTGAAACTAGAGGCACCATCCACCCACCTTTAGAGATGCTTACAGTAATACTTTTCATTCAAAAAAGAAGAAAAACCAAAACCAAAACAAACAAAAAACACTGAACAATCAAGAATAAAGAACCCAACTATAAAAACTTAACTTCCTTACATAGGAAAGACCAGAATTCATTTTCAAAGGAGAACATTGAAATTAAAAAAAAAGTTTCTTCTAGTGTGAGTCATTAAATGGCTCTCTACCCAGAGAGAAGTTATAGAAGAACTCAAAAAATAATTTTAAAATCACATTAGAGACATTGAGGAAAGGTTAAAGAATAAAATAAAATAAAATAAAAAGTATCCAAGAAATACAGGAAGATTTTTTTACTTGTTTTTTTTTAATACACATTACTTTATGAATCATATTGGGAAAGAAAAATCAGAGCAAAAGGGAAAAACCATGGGAAACAATAAAAAAGAAAAATGAAGTGAATGTAACATGTGTTGATTTACATTCAATCTACTTAGATCTTTTTCTGCATGCAGATGGCATTTTCTGTCCAAAGTATGTTGGGATTGCTTTGAATCACTGAACCACTGAGAAGTGCCAAGTCTCTCATAGTTGATTATCACATATTCTTGCTGTTATTGTGTACAATGTATTCCTTCCTGGTTCTGCTTGTTTCATTCAGCTTCAAACCATGAAATCTTTCCATGCTTTTCTAAAATTAGCTTGTTCATCATTTTTATAAAATAGTAATAATATGCCATTACCTTCATATATCACAACCTGCTCAGCCATTCCTCAACTGGTGGGCATTTACTCATTTTCTAATTCTTTATATCATAAAAATGCTGCTAGAAACATTTTTGCACATGTGGGTTCTTTTCCCCTTTTTATGATTTCCTGGGGATACAGACTCAGTAATGGCATTGCTGAGTGGAAGGGTATGCACAGTTTTATAGCCCTCTGGTCATAGTTAGAGATTGCTCTACAGAAGAGTTGGGATCATTTTACAACTGTACCAAAATGCATTAATGTCCCAGTTTTCCCACATCCATTATAACATTTATAATTATCTTTTCCTATGATCTTTGCCAATCTGAAAGGTATGAGATGGTACCTTAGAGTTGTTTTAAATTGCATCTCTCTAATCAATATCTATTTAGAGCATTTTTCATATTATAGATGACTTCAATTTCATCATCTGAATATTGACGATTTATCAATTGGGAAATGATTTATATTCTTATGAATTTGACACAGTTCTTTATATATTTTTAAAAAGAGACCTTTAGGCCCCACATGTGCAAGAATATTTGTGGCAGCCCTTTTTGTAGTGGCTAGAAACTGGTAACTGAATAGATGCCCTTCAACTGGAGAATGGCTGAACAAATTATGGTATATGAATATTATGGAATATTATTGTTCTGTAAGAAACGACCAGCAGGATGATTTCAGAGAGGTCTGGAGAGACTTGCATGAACTGATGCTGAGTGAAATGAGCAGAACCAGGAGATCATTATACACGGCAACAACAATACTATATGACGATCAATTCTGATGGACGTGGCTCTCTTCAACAATGAAATGTTTCAATCCACTTCCAATTGTTCAGTGAAGAAAGCCATATACACCCAGAGAGAGGGATGTGAAATGTGGACCACAACATTACATTCTCATACTCTTGATTGAT
>JAJPUD010033946.1:0-11097 GCA_023553655.1 Myrmecobius fasciatus
CTCCTTGCCCCAACTAGAAGCTCCTTGAGGGCAGGAATTGTAATTTTAAAAAAAAAATTTGCACATTGTATGCACTTAATAAATGTTTTGGAATGAAATGCAAACACAGAAAAAAGGAGGATTTCTGCTACTTGAGCAGAAATCCTGTTTGGCTGAAAAACTTCAGTGAGTGACCTTGACAATTTTTTTCAGCTGGAAAAGTCAGAATCGAGCAAAGCATCCATATTTCAGACTGCATCAACATGTGTAAAGTCTGTACTACACATTTTAATTATGTTAGAACAAACCTGTGATCTCCCAAATGAGGGGATGCTCTCTACCAAAGCAGGTTGGTCCTTCTCTGCAATTTTTAGTGTTAAGGGAGCAACCTGGGGAACTAAAAGGTTGATTGTTACCCAGGATCACACAGGCAGAATGTGTCAGAAATGGGACTTGACTTGAACCCAATTCCTACTGACTGCGCAATGTTGATTTTCACTCTTAGAATCTGGGAGTAGGATGGATTCCTCTCTTGGATGACAAATCAACCTGAACTCACACTGCCAGCTTGATATGCCAGATGGCTACAATTCAATTTCTCAGAGTTCTAAAGGTTACTCTGGTGTGGGCACATTAATTCCCAGGACTACCACTGTAGCTCTTGTACATTTACAGGAAATCAGTCACCATGACAGCATCAAGTAGAACACAAAAATAATGACACTCAAGAGAAGTCAAAAGCAGAAATAATCACAGCAGCCTATTCCTAAATCTGAGTCACTCTCTCACCAATGTACACTTGTCTGTGGGGGAAGATGGAAGAGATCACATTTATTAAAAAAAAAAACCTAGCAGAACGGTACATGAGTGTGGAAACTCATATAGCTAAGGGTAATTCACAACTCTGGATTACAAATGTCGATGTCAATCCTCTCAGGAACAATCTACATCACATAAAACGACTATTTCCTAGATTGTCTCCTTTCTCAAATTGATGAAAAAGTGACAGGCTCTTACTGTACACAGCCATCTTTAACAGGGCACTAAGAAAAAATGTTACACTATTTCAGTAACAAACAATTCCCTTAAACTGGAAAACTTCCAGATGTGCAGTTAAGAGATGATTCTACTTTGTCCAATCAGTTCAAACCTCTTCTCAAAGCAAATCACAGCTCCTTAAAAGAAAGATTTTTACCTTTCTCTTTCTCCCTCTCTCACATTGTAGGTGAGCTAGAAAACATTTAGCTCTTCTATCTTTTAGCCAAGGGCTAATGCTCCATCATTAATCAGCAAAAGAGTGTCTCTCTTTGAATCAACTGCAAAATAACTGATAGATCAACTATCTCAACAGGAAGCTTTCTCAGTCTTTTGTCCCTCACTTCTTATAACTCCTACTGTGCTCACTTTACTCTTCTGTTATTTCTATTTCTTCCCTAAAATTCTTATCAAAGCTTTTTTATCTCTGAATTCCTCTCCTTTCCATTATCCCAACTCAGAGCCTATTAGTGATAAATGACTTATCTTTATTTTAGGTAAAACGAAAGAAATCCACTTTTCTAGCAAGTGTGAATCCAACAATCCTTAAGTCATCTTCCCACAGTCTCCAGTTATTTGATTTATGATTTTGGAAGTTGTCAAAAAAGTCACATGCAGATTAATTAATGGACCATAATGTCCTGTGGCCACACTTACCTTGATCATTGCTTTAACTTCAAACACGATTTCTCAGGACACTTATCTGAAACCCTTAATATAGTGCCTGTCACATAGTAGGCACTTAATAGATTTTTTTTTAATTTTTGACTTCTTGAAACACAGGTCTCCATTTGGTCCTCAGGACAGTCTGTGTCTCCTCAGTCCACGAGTGGATTTTTATCAACCATCCTTGGATATATTCTTTCCCTATCTATTTCAGTAAACAAAGTGATTAAATGTGAGAGAGAGCAGAACCAGGACTTTTTGTGATCTCTTTTCCTCCAGGAAATTTTTACACGACCCTTAATATATAGGTATACAAAATAGATTGTTTTACTAATAAGTACACAAACATTTACTGATAATAAATCATAATTTTGCAATCTGCACAGTTACATGACCTCATATGGGGTTGTGACCCACAGTTTAAGAAGATTCGCCTTATGCTATAAAAAAATTAATTTTACTCTTTTCAAATCCTCACCATAACTAGTCCTTTCCCCTGCCAAAGTCTTTGTAGGAGTTTCCAGCTCAACTTGTTTTAATGAATCCTACACATAAAGAAATCATTTGTAACACTTCTTAAAACCAGTCCATCCTCTGAATGACCTTAAAATTTCCCCTTATTTCTGCTACTGTATTAGATTGCTTTGAAAACCCTTCCTTGAGTGTACTTTCAAGACAGCCTTCATTCAATGATCAAGATTTGTCATAGAAGAGAGTTCGTATTCATAAGACTTTTTGGAATAAGAATTTGTTAGGAGGTCCAAAAAGATTCTACCAAATGTATGCTTTTCCCTCCCTGTCTCATCACCCAACAAAAATACCACCCACAGTAAGTTCCACTGGTGCATCACTTGTGGAAGGGTGAGGAGTAGAGGAAGAAGAAAAACAGCTGGACTTACTTTCCATGTTGATGGTTCTCTGGTATCCATAGTACCCAGAACCAGGATCTATTACTTTGCATGCAGACACTCATTTTTAACCTTGTGATAGTCTTCATTTTCTGATCTATTTTCTTATATAGTTTCTCCAGTTTCCTCCTTTTTTGCATGTGAAAGTTTGCTCCAACACCAAATCCTATGATTAACTGCTGTTTGTTGAATGGCTCTTCAAAAGTCACCTGAAATAGATCCACATCTGGAAGGCCATGCAAAGTTCTGAGGTCTCCACTTTAAGAAGGCTATTAACAAGCTAGAAAGTGCCCCAGATTAGGAAACCATGGAATAAAACATTTAGGGATCAAAGGGATAAGGATGTATAGTCTTGAGAAGTTGGAGGGGAGGGGAGAAGCCTGGGGTTATCAATAGGAATGGGTCATGACCATTGAATTAAAGTGTAAGGACTGCCATATAAAAAGGGATCAGTTTAAAGCTAAAAGGGACCATGCCCTACTCGGTCCTAGAGGATGGAACCAGGAGCAATGGATGGAAATTTCAGCAGGGCAAACTTGGGAAGGCTTTCTTTTCACCAAGCGACATAATGAGATTTACTCTAAAGTAAAAAGAGTTGCCTCAGTAATGAGTTCCAGGGGCAGCTAGGTAGTACAGTAAATAAAGCACTGGCCATGGAGTCAGGAGGACCCAAGTTTAAAACCAACTTCAGATGCTTGACACTTACTCTGGGCAAGTCACAATCCTGATTGTTCACCATAAAAAAGAAAAGGAAAGGAAAAAGAGAGGAGGGGAGGAAGGAGAAAAGGAAGGAAGGAGAGAGGAAGAAAGGGGGAAAGAGAAGGAAAGAAACAGAAAAGAAAGAAAGGGGGAAAGAAGGAAAAGAAGGAAAGAGAGAGAGGGAGAGAGGAGGGAGGAAGGAAGGAAAGAAGGAAGGAAGGGACCCCAAACACAGAGCTTGTTCCCGAACCCCACACAGTTGACTTCTTTCTGTAAGCCCAACAGAAGACAAGAGTGAACATCAATGAACTGAATAATATCACCCAAGCTTTTATTCTGTAGGAAGTTCATTTATTACATAGCACACAAATCATTTTTTTTTCTTAAACACTCAATAAATTCACATTGACCTACCTAATTTCACATTGAATCTGGTATCACATTGGCTAATCGTATCATTTAACTGAAAACTAGAATCAACTTTCCAGGTCCAATGTTGAGTTTTCAGTGATTTACAGAAGCGAACTAGACAATTAACCAGCCAGTGAAGCCAATGCAAGAGCAGCTCACGTGTACAAAATAAAATATTAGTGTGTCCTAGAACCATGACAATCTACATCTATCATGGAGAAATCACAAATGCTTCCCATCCCAATCCCCCAGGACAGCCACTTGCAGAACATCATTCTGTTTTCTGGATCCAGGAAATAGCTTTACGATCGAGTTATCAAGATTTTGCCACCTGATAATAAATAACTCCAACCAGAATAACTCCCACATACTCAATATACACTAAGTGATAATAAATAATTCCAACCAGAATGGGCGACCAGAGCTTTGGCTCAAGGTGCAATACAAATCTTGCCTTCTTTCAACACTATAGAAGTAATAAAAACCTAATACTACATTGGCAGGAATTAGCTAAAAATAGGTCCTCTTGCCCACCCTAATGTCCCCAAAGCTCTGGTTCTCCCATCCCTCTCAAACTAGGATCCCAACTTAAAGATGCTTGCAATATGGGCTACCTGTTGCCATAGGAGCAAAAATTTATAGCTTGGGCCATTGTTCCAAGGGAACCTTTTCAGAGCTCAATTTTGGCAGGGTTAATTTAGGATATATAGTTGTTTTCAATATTCCAAAGTGACTTCCTCAACTGACCCCACTAGACTGCGATCAGAAACACTGGCAAATTCTGGCAGGGACCTGGAAGGCCAGCCAGGGACATCTTGTGTGTGTGTGTTTGAGGCAATTGGGGTAACTGGCTACCTTAGACACAACTAAGAAGTATTAGAGGCTACATTTGAATTTGGGAAGATTAGTCTTTCTGATTCTAAAGCCTTCTCTGTGTGCTATTGAGTCACCTAGCTGCCCAGAAATCTTACAGACCATCAAACCCAATCCCTTCACCTTGGCCATCAGAAAACTGAGGAATGGAGAGTTTATGGGATTTGCCGAGGGTCATACAACACACAGGAATAACCCCAAGTCCTTCTGCTTCCAAGTCCAGTGCCCTAATGATTATACCATGCTGCCTCTATAGAGTCACATGATTAATGTAATGCTAGAAAATCCTGTTTTCTGTGGTGCTTCAGCCACATAGGTAAGAAGAGAAGGTCTCAAAATCTCAGCTGGATAGTAATTCATGGGGTAGGACACAATTTTCAAATACAAAGGCCTCACCCTAGCTCTGAGCAGGCCAGAGAACAAAGAACAAAATCCACATTTTAGCGGCCAAAAATCCTACTTAGGATCTCAGTAATAGTGGGGCCAAGTATGGCTTCCAGGAGAGAGCATAGACATCCATAAGCTTCTTATAAATGTCAACACCCTAGATAAGGAGAACAATGTTTGTGCCATTTAGGGAAAGAGCATGTGCTAGTGGGTCCTCCAATGGGCTTGAGATCAGTCAACCAAAGGACATTTATTAAGCACCTACTATGTGCCAAGCGCTGGGGATACAAAGGCAAACAACAGTCCCTAAGTTCAGAAGTTCACATAGACCAAACAGTAACAACCTAGATCCATTTCTTCCTTTTTAGACATAGAAACTGAGACCTCACTAGGTTATGTTGACTACCCAAAGTCGCCCAGGGAGGAATTGAACTCAAGTCCTCTTGTTCTAATCAGCGCTCTTCCCATTGAACCATGAAGCCTCCTAGGTTTCCTGTGAACAATGACATCAAATCAGAGGTTTCCAGACCTAGACCTGAAAAGGAATAGAAACATCAACTAGTCCAACCCCTCATTTTTCACATGGGGAAAATAAATACCAATCAGAGAAGGTAAGGGACTAGTTCAAGATAACATAAGTACTAAACAACAACGGAAGGATTTGAACACACAACCTCTGTGGGAATATAGTATCCATTCCACTGAACCAATCTGCTTTTCAAAAATGGATCGTGATATTCTGCAGCTGTCTCAAACTAGATTAGGGAACTGATGGTTAAATTTTCAGTGTGACCTAAGACACTTCAGAAACCAGAAATGCTGCAAATCAGGGACTGAATTTATTATTTTGTTGATTATCTAGATTTGGGGGAAATGAAGAAGATGTTAATAATGCTGATTAAACTTTAAATTGTGTGATGCATTCATTTTCTTTTTCCTGGAGAGTTGGTTATTAAATATTTACCAGTATACCTCTAGCTAAGGGGAATCATCTTTAAAATAAATATAAGACAACTCATGGAAATGAGTTATTCTAAAAGGAAGGGAAGAAAAATTACCTTTTCTTACTTAGAAGAGCTCTCTCTCCACACCACCCCCACTTGTCTCTCTGGCCAATTCCATTTCCTACTTCCAAACTACTCTCCATCCTCCCACAAGATAATTCAGACTGTGTCTCCAAGGAAACGGCATTTAGGAGAACATTCCCATCACCTAGACTTAATTGAAATATCCCCTGAGAACAGGAAGTGCTCAAGAAATGTGTGTTGATTTAATTGAAATGTTTTGATTCTGAAATGGTTGCCATTTACCTATTTGCTAAGTATACATTCTAAGTCTGTGATCTGTGAAGTGTCCCTTTCGGAGGACAGCATTGGACAAATTTTCAGCAATCTCGAGCCTATTTGTGAAACCAGGTTATAAAAAATTTGTTGCAAGAATAATAACAAAAATAGTCATAATAATTTTTGTATGTTCTTTCAAAATCTGCAAAGCACTCTATTATATTATCTCATTTTATCCTCACAAGAACCCTCTGAAGTGATTAAGTACTATTATTATCCCCATTTTATAAAAAAACTGAGATAAAGGTCAAGTTACTTGCCCAGGGTCATACAGCCAGTTAGTGCTTGAATACAAATCCTCCAAACGCCAAATCCCCTTATCTACTTCTCCACCATAATACTGCACAACAATAACACTGTACTTGATATGATCTTTGGCCATGTATCCATCATTCTTTTGGAGAAAGAGCCTGGCTGTATACCATTTACATTGCAGGCAAGGAGACAGTCCTGAGCCATTGAAAGGGAGTTCAGCTTTTTACATTTCTTTCACCCAATCAATCACCAAATATTTATTAAGCACCTATTATGTGCCAAGAAGCTTTAGGTGCTAAGAGTTATACAAAATTATAAGATAATCCCTAGTCAAGAGGAGATTCTAAAACTAGAGGTTCTTAAGCTAGGATGAACTTTTTTAATATTAATAATTATATGCCAATATAATTATTTTATGGTCTTCTGCATTTTATTTCATACACTTAAAAATATTATTCAAGAAGGGCTCAAGAGGTTTCATCAGAGACCATAGCATAAGAAAGGTTAGGAACCCCTGAATTCCATGTCCTAACGCTGCACCCCTCAACCAACAAAACAGGAGCCACCTAAACTCTCAAATCACTAAGAAAATACACTAATAGACTCCAAAGGAAGGGTATGAGATGATGAGGGAGCAATACATCCCTCTTTCCCCCTATTCTGTCCCATTCTAGTTTATTAAGTCCCCAATCTTGGGGACTAGCATTAGGTTTGCTAACTATGAGCTCATTTTAATAAGATGTATTACAACAAAACTATGGGAAACAGAGGGAATCACCTAAATTCATTGCAAAAAAGATTCTACCTGTGCTTTCATCCCACTTTTAATAGCAAACCACAACACTGATGTTTTATCAATTTTTTTTTTGCTTTTTTGCTGAGGCAATTGAGGTTAAGTGACTTGCCCAGGGTCACACAGGCAGGAAGTGTTAAGTGTCTGAGACCAAATTTGAACTCAGATCTTCCTGACTTCAGGGCTGGTGCTCTATCCATTGCGCCACCTAGCTGCCCCTGTTTTATCAGTTTTAATTGCTGTTGGATAATTCCTGCTGATTGTGTAAGCTGTGCCCTGATATTCTCACACTCCTGCTGTCTTATTTTGCACATGAATCTGTTACCTTTCTTATATGGGAATCACAACCCACCTCCAGCCCAAATTCTCCTTGGTAGCCTGGGATTCTTGTTTGTCCAAGATAATTTTCTCTCTACTTTTGTTGAAGAAGATAGGGGGGGAGAGATAATTAGATTCAACACGTATAATCTCTCATCACTCCATCACCCTCTTGGTCTGCCCCTGGTAAGGAAGTGGCTGAATAAGGATGAGGGAGGGTGAGAAAGTTATCCACCTTCTCCATCCTTCCGCCTCGAGTTCTCAGGAGGAAAAGGACTTCATTTTGTGAAGTGTTAAGAATTCCCAGGATGCAAAGAATGTCCACATTGGATGAGAAGTACCAAAATTAGTCTCAAAATCAAAGCTTTAAGCTTTTAACCTGGCACTACAATATGAGCAGGGAATTTGGCTAAATTATAATTACAATTATAACAATAGTTAGCATTCACATAGTGTATTAAAGTTTGCAAAGCACTTTATGTGCTAAAAGTCTTAGCATGGTTTTAAGCTCTTAAAGACTTTGGGGACACTGCATTATCTCCTTTGAACCCTACAACTGTTCTGTTAGGTAGGAACTACAAGGATTCAGATACAGCCTTGTGATTTCACTGGTTTAGCAAACTCCCTTTACTAATACAGCTTGGTGCCTTCTCTGATATTTATAATATAATCTAAGAGAGTTGTTTATGGACAATTAACTAGTTTACCTAGGATCATAAAATCAGTATGTTTCAGAGATGGTTCCTGAACTCACACCCTAACTCTGAGGTCAGCTCTTTACCCAATCTTCCATGCCCTCTCTTATATAAGGATTTATTATCCCCATTTTACAGGTAAGAAAACTGAGGCTCAGAGCATTCAATTGATTTACCCATGGCCACACAGCTAACAAGTCCAGAAGTGGAATTAAAACAAAGATTTATGCATTTCTGTGTTTCCCATAATGTCTTGCACATCTTGAGTCAGTAGGGAGATGTTGAATGAATGATCAAGAAACACAGCTATTTCAATACTATCAAAATTTGACCAAGTACAACACTCTAAAACTAATACAAAAAGGGCCTTGTCTATCCCAGAAAAAAATTAAGCTCCAAGGCCTCTGTAAACTGAAAGACTGAATAGACTTTCAATATGAAGCTCATCTTTCAGCCAACAGAAACTTTCCCCTCCTCTGGGTGTTCATCATTCCCATTATCACTAATAGGAGACACAGTTCAGAAGAGGGTTAAGACCAGTTAATTCTGAATTCCAATTCTATCAAAACAAGGAGTTTTATTTACCAGACAAAATTATATAAATAGCAAAATACAATATTCAGACTTGCTTAAAAAGCAAAGTTTATACTCTCATTGGTATTAATGCCTCTACATTTGCCCACTTTGAGTGGTGTATTTGGTTACTTGGCCTGGGCCACCCCCTGTGTAAAGGGGATCCTGAAGTTCCCCACTGGGGGCCTCTCAGACCAGGCTGGAAGTTCATGCTGCAAAGGAGTCCTCCTGGGATAGAATGTGTGACTGAGATCGTAACTCAGGAGGCAGCTCAGAGACGCCATGTAGATATCAGCAAATCGAGACAAGCGCCTCAGGAAGTATGTGGGATTCTGGTCTGTTCGAAACAGGCTTCCAAACTGGGAGTTGAAGAAATTTTTGGTCATTTCTCTGTAAAAAGAAAGAGAGAAAGTAGAATGTTAAAACCAGGCTACCATGACTAAAAAAAGAAAATGTTTTTAAAATGAAACTATCACAAGCATCCAATTTTTTATTCAGACATGCTTTAAAAGAATAAATTCATAACTGAACATTAATTTTTCACAATGAAATGCTCTTACCCAATAATTTCTCAAAAGTAATTCTTATTGATTTCCTATCTTTGGGGCAGCTAGGTAGCACAGTGGATAACGCACCAGATCATTTTACGAATGAGAAAACTGAGGCAATCAGAATTAAATGACTTGCCCAGGGTCACACAATTGGTGGCCTGAGGCCAGATTTGAACTCAGGAAAATGAGTCTTCCGAGCACCAAGTCCAACACTCTATGCACTACGATGCCACCTAGCTGCCCATTTGGCAAGATATTGATGCATTATCAGTGGATAAGCAATTCTGAAAAGCAAATTAAAAACATGCCCTTTGACCCAGAATTGACACCATTAAGCCTATAAGTTAATAAAGGTAAATGCAAGCTGTAAAGTTCCATACAAGTGCTATTATTATTATTGCTGTTGTTGTAACTGCTTTTTTTATTATATCCCATGGAGATTAGAAATTAATGATTAAGACACATATAAGAAATTATTTATAATTCCTTTTGTATGACAAATGAAAGACTTATATTTAGAACAATCCCTTTTGTAGTAACAAATAAAGGAAAAAACTCATATGTAAGAAATTATTTATAACAATCCATTTTGTAGTAACAAATAAAGGAAAAAGACTCATATGTAAGAAATTATTTATAACTATTTCTTTTGTAGCGACAGATAAATAGGAAATAGGGAAATATTCATCCAACTTGAGAATGCCTAAACAAAGTATGGCACATGAATAGAATGGAGTGCTCTTTTCTCAGAAATGACCAAAAAAGTAATTTAAAAGAAAGCTAGGAAGACTTATATGAAGGGATGCAAAATGAAGTAAACAGAACCAATAGTACACAGTATACAATGTCAACAACAGTCAAGAGAAAGAACTTCAGAAGACTTAAGAATTCTGATTCAGGACGTAAGCAACGAGGACTCCATAGGACCAATGATGGAGCCTGCTGTCCACCTCCTGTCATAGAGGGGATGGATAAAAACAAGACAAAGAATGAGACACACATCTGGGCATGGGCAATGCAGAGGATTTGTTTTGTTTAAAGATGTGTATTTGTTACGAGGGGTTTTTTGTTGTTTTCTTTTTTTTATAGGGGGGGAGGTTGAGGGAGATAAAATGATATTTGTTCATTGAAAAAATTGAAGAAAAGAAAAACCAAAAAATACCTGCCAAAACTCAGAGAGCACGTCACTTTGATTCCCTTTTCCTTAGAAATGGATTTTTCCAAACATTACTAATTTACATCATTTGGGAGGGGCAACCAGTATGAAATTCAGAATCATTTAAAAGAAGGGATCTTAATTAGATTTTGAGAGTAGTAAGGAACTTTTCTGATTGGATAGTCCAATGACCCCCTTTTTACAGATGAATAAACTGAGAGCCCAAAGAAATTAAGGGATTTGCAGGGCAGCTAGGTGGTGCAGTGGATAGAGCACCAGCCCTGAAGTCAGGAGGACCCGAGTTCAAATTTGACTTCAGACACACAACACTTCCTAGCTGTGTGACCTTGGGCAAGTCATTTAGCCCCAATTGCCTCAGCAAAAAGGGAGGGAGGGAGGAAGGGAGGAAGGAAGGGAGGAAGGGAGGAAGGGAGGAAGGGAGGAAGGGAGGAAGG
>JAJPUD010033947.1:0-11097 GCA_023553655.1 Myrmecobius fasciatus
TATATATGTGTGCATATAGTCTACTTTTATAAAACAAGCAAATCAAATAGTAAGAAATAATAATGATAATAATAATAGCATGCACTGAGAGGCAAGATGTACAGGAATAAGATGGTGACAGTCCCCTTAAGCTGTGCCCTGCCTAAACCCCTTCTTTGGATGATACCAAGCCCAGCATCTTTTAGGAAGATAGTCTCAGTGTCCAGAAGGTAAGGACCTGGAGACAAGATCATATAGGACTTGGCTGGAGGGGCTGGGAATATTTAGACTGGAAGGGAGAAAGCTCATGAGGAAACAAGAGCTGTCTACAAGGATTTGAAGAGCTGTCATGTGGAAAAGAGGTAACCCTGAATGGGAGGACAAGTGCAGTTTTAGAATCAGGAAAGTCTTTCTATAGGAGGTACCCTAGAAGGAAGGGAGCTCCCCATCACTCACTAGAGGTCTTTGGGCACTGTTTGAATGCTCAGAGGCACCAGGTATGCTCATCAGACTCCCAGATTGGAGCATAAAGAATGAGATGAGGACATGGGGAGGAGCAGACTCAGCAAGCAGTGAAGCAGGAGACTGGGAGAGGGAATCAGATTTTGCAAAAGAGTCAGAGGTAGGTTTGTTCAGTTAGCAAGAGCTAACCCAAGAAAGAAATCCAAGAGGCCAGGTGAATGTAGTTGAGGGTGTGTGTATTAGATACACATATAAGGGGGCATATATATATGTACATATATATGCCTATATTTATAGAGAATATAGAAAAAAATTGAGAATAATGGATGTTATATGTATATGCACATATGCATGTATGTAAATATACACATATACAAATGTATATACAATATACATTCAGTAAATGATTTATGGAGAGAGACAGAGATGATCTAAAATGAGAGAAGGATCCTAAGAGCTGAGAGGCAGATTGATTGAGCTGAATTCAGAGGCATGGGAGGGCCAAAGAAGGCAGTTGTTCTAAGGAGTGGCAGGGAAACCTCCCCCTTCAAACTCACAAGCTACAGCAGGACTGGAACAAAGTAACTGATAAGTAGCAGTCCAGAATGAAGAGCCTTATGTAGCTGGCTGCTTTTTAACATAGTATAAGTCAGAGGATACTTGAATAAAGAGTAACATTTGACTATATACTTAGTGTATGTGTTATGGGGTCTTACATGAAAGATCCTTGTCTAATGCTCTCAAGAGGAAACTGAGGCATGATTGTTTTCCCAGTGTCCAAGAGTTCATGAGCCTCAGAGGTGGGAATGGAAACTAGATCCTCAATATAGTGCCATGCATTAGTCTGAACCTTGGGGATGGGGAAGAGAAATGTATACCCCAAATCCAGCAGTTAGGAAGCATCTTCTATGTACTCTGCACTGTACAGGTGCCGTGATTTACAAAAAAAAAAAGAGAGAGAGAGAGAGAGAGAGAGAGAGAGAGAGAGAGAGAGAGAGAGAGAGAGAGAGAGAGAGAGAGAGAGTCCTTGCCCTCAAGAAGTTCCACTCCACCAAGAAAAGTAACTTGAACACGTGGAAATATGTGGAAAATAAACACAAGGTACTTTTTTTGGGGGAAGGGGAAAAGACCACAGTTGGGTGTAAGGAGGTAAGTAAAGACTCCTGTTGAAGTTAATGTTGGAACTATTTCTTGAGGACACTATAAAGATGCACATTTTTAACTTGGACCTTTTGGAGCCCAGAGTATCAGGGATGACGAGATTGAATACAGGTAGCAATAACGCACCTTTCTATATTGGAAGTCCATTCAAGAAGTCAAAGTGATCAGCAAGGTCTCAGAGGGAAGTTTGCTACCAAGCTCGTGAAGTCTTCCACAGCAGAAGTAGTATTTGAGTTGGGATTAAAAGGTGAAGAGAGTTACCTCATTCAAAGACAAAGCAACTGAACTGCAGGAACAGAGAAAAAGCGATTGCTGCCACTGGGTCCCACAACTGACTTTTTTCAATGCAGGCAACAGACGAAACTAGAGGGAATTGAATCCTGTTTCAATTGTCCCCTTTCAACTGGAATTGTAGAGTTTATGGACCTGGACTAAGGACCTGGGTGCACGTTCCCTGCAGAAAGCCTCGTCTATCAAGCTGGGAGATACTTGGGTCATTCTTATTGTTTTTTAATTTTATTTTATTTGCATAACATATGTGTGGGTAATTCTTCAACAATAACCCTTACATAGCTTTCCGTTACAAATTTTTCCCCCCAACTTCCCCACCCCTTCCCTAGATGGCAGGATATCCACTACATGTTAATTATGTTAAAATATTGGCAAATTGAATATATGTATACATATTTCCAAACTTGTCATTGTTGTGCAAGAAAAATCTTGTCTACACAAACGATATATCAGATAAAGGAAACACAATGTAAGCAAACATCAATCAAGGAGTATGAGAATGTTATGTTGTGGTCCACATTTCGCATCCCTCTCTCTGGGTGTATATGGCTTTCTTCAGTGAACAATTGGAGGTGGTTTGAAACATATCATTGTTGAAGAGAGCCATGTCCATCAGAATTAATTGTCATATAGTACTGTTGTTGCCGTGTATAATGATCTCCTGGTTCTGCTCATTTCACTCAGCATCAGTTCATGTGAGTCTCTCCAGGCCTCTCTGAAATCATCTTGCTGGTCATTTCTTACAGAACAATAATATTCCATAATATTCATATACCATAATTTATTCAGCCATTCTCCAATTGAAGGGCATCTATTCAATTTCCAGTTTCTAGCCACTACAAAAAGGGCTGCCACAAACATTCTTGCAGATGTGGGGCCTTTTCCTTTCTTTATGATTTCTTTGGGATATAAGCCCAATAGAAATGCTGCTGGGTCAAAGGGTATGCACAGTTTGATAACTTTTTGAGCATACCTCCAAATTGTTCTCCAGAATGGCTGTATCCGTTCACAGCTCCACCAACAATGCATCAGTGTCCCAGCCCTCCCACAACCCCTCCAACATTCATCATTAACTTTTCCTGTCATTTTAGCCAATCTGACAGGTGTGAAGTGGTACCTCAGGGTTGTCTTGATTTGCATTTCTCTGATCAATAGTGATTTGGAGCACCTTTTCATATGACTATAAATAGTTTTAATTTCATCCTCTGAAAATTGTCTGTTCATATCCTTTGACCATTTATTGATTGGAGAATGGCTTGAATTTTTATAAATATGAGACAATTCTCTATATATTTTTGAGATGAGACCTTTATCAGAACCATTGAATGTAAAGATGATTTCCCAATTTATTACTTCCCTCCTAATCTTGTCTGCATTGATTTTGTTTGTACAAAAACTTTTTAACTTAATATAGTCAAAGTTATCTATCTGGTTTTCAATTAAGAGTTCCAGTTCTTCTTTGGACATAAATTTATTCCATCTCCACAGGTCTGAGAGGTAAACTATATTATGTTCCTCTAACTTGTTTACAAAATCACTCTTTATATCCAGATCATGAACCCATTTAGATCTTATCTTGGTATGTGGTGTTAGATGTGGGTCAAGCCCTAATTTCTTCCACACTAGTTTCCAGTTTTCCCAGCAGTTTTTGTCAAATAGTGAATACTTATCCCAAAAGCTGGGGTCTTTGGGTTTATCAAAAACCAAATTGCTATAGTTATTGCCTAGTTTGTCTTGTGATTCTATCCTATTCCATTGATCGACTACTCTATTTCTTAGCCAGTACCAAATGGTTTTGATGACCGCTGCTTTATAATATAGTTTTAGATCTGGTACAGCAAGGCCACCTTCATCTGCCTTTTTTTCATTAATCCCCTTGAAATCCTTGACCTTTTGTTCTTCCAAATGAACTTTGCTACTATTTTTTCTAGATCTTTAAGATAATTTCTTGGGAGTTTGATTGGTATGGCACTAAATAAGTAAATTAGTTTGGGTAGTATTGTCATTTTTATTATATTCGCTCGTCCTACCCATGAGCATTTTAAGTTTTTCCAATTGACTAGGTCTGATTTGATTTGTGTGGAAAGTGTTTTGTAATTTAGTTCATATAGTTCCTGACTATCCCTTGGCAGGTAAATTCCCAAATATTTTATACTATCAACAGTTATTTTGAATGGAATTTCTTTTTGTATCTCTTGCTGCTGAACTTTATTGGTAATATATAAAAATGCTGATGATTTATGTGGATTTATTTTGTATCCTGCCACTTTGCTAAAGGTGTGAATTGTTTCTAGTAGTTTTTTAGTTGAGTCTCTAGGGTTCTCTAAGTATACCATCATGTCATCTGCAAAGAGTGATAATTTGGTTTCTTCACTACCTACTCTGATTCCTTTTATCTCTTTTTCTTCTCTTATTGCTGAAGCTAACATTTCTAATACAACATTAAATAGTAATGGTGACAGTGGGCAGCCTTGTTTCACTCCTGATCTTATTGGGAATGGTTCTAGTTTGACTCCATTACATATGATGCTTGCTGAAGGTTTTAAGTAGATACTACTAATCATTTTAAGGAAAAGCCCATTTATTCCTATACTCTCCAGTGTTTTTAATAGGAATGGGTGTTGGATTTTATCAAAGGCTTTTTCTGCATCTATGGAGATAATCATATGGTTTTTATTAATTTGGTTATTAATATAATTGATTTTGCTAATCGTTTTCCTAATATTGAACCAGCCCTGCATTCCTGGTATAAATCCTACTTGGTCATGATGTATTATCCTGGGGATGACTTTCTGTAATCTTGTTGCTAAAATCTTATTTAAAATTTTTGCATCAATATTCATTAGGGAAATGGGTCTATAGTTTTCTTTCTCAGTTTTCTCCCTACCTGGTTTAGCTATCAACACCATATCTGTGTCATAGAAGGAATTTGGTAGTACACCTTCTTTCCCTATTTTTTCGAATAGTTTATATAGTATTGGGATTAATTGTTCTTTGAATGTTTGGTAAAATTCACATGTAAATCCATCTGGTCCTGGAGATTTTTTCTTAGGGAGTTGATTAAGAGCTTGTTCTATTTCTTTTTCTGAAATAGGGCTATTTAAATAATTTATTTCCTCTTCTGTTAATCTGGGCAATCTATATTTTTGTAGATATTCCTCCATTTCATTTACATTATCAAATTTATTGGCATAAAGTTGGGCAAAGAAACTCCTAATTATTACTCTAATTTCCTCTTCATTGGAGGAAAGTTCTCCCTTATCATTTTTGAGACTAATAATTTGATTTTCCTCTTTCCTTTTTCTAATCAAATTAACTAAAGGCTTATCTATTTTGTTGGTTTTTTCATAAAACCAACTCTTACTTTTATTTATTAATTCAATAGTTTTCTTATTTTCAATTTTATTGATCTCCCCTTTAATTTTCAGAATTTCCAATTTGGTATTTAATTGAGGGTTTGTAATTTGGTCTTTTTCTAGCTTTTTTAATTGTAAGCCCAGTTCATTAATCTTCTCCTTCTCTGTTTTACGCAAGTAAGCATCTAGAGATATAAAATTACCCCTTAAAACCGCTTTAGCCGAGTCCCACAAATTTTGGTATGTTGTCTCATTGTTGTCATTCTCCTGGATGAAATTTTCGATTGTGTCTGTAAGTTGCTCTTTCACCCATTCATTCTTCAGGATTAGATTATTTAATTTCCAAATAACTTGTGGTCTATTTTCTCCTGGCCTTATATTACATGTGAGTTTTATTGCATCATGATCTGAGAAGGATGCATTTACTATTTCTGCTTTTCTGCATTGGATTTTGAGGTTTTTATGCCCTAACACATGATCAATTTTTGTATAAGTTCCATGAACCCCTGAGAAAAAAGTATACTCCCTTCTATCACCATTCAATTTCCTCCAGAGATCTATCATACCTAACTTTTCTAGCCTTTTGTTAACCTCCCTAACTTCTTTCTTATTTATTTTGGAATTTGATTTATCTAATTCTGAGAGAGCAAGGTTGAGATCTCCCACTAGTATAGTATTACTGTCTATTTCTCCTTGCATCTCTCTTAACTTCTCCTCTAGGAATTTGGATGCTATACCACTTGGTGCATATATGTTAAGTATTGATACTGCTTCATTGTCTATGGAACCCTTTAGTAAAATGTAGTTTCCTGCCTTATCTCTTTTAATTAGATCTATTTTTGTTTTTACTTGATCCGAGATAAGGATTGCTACCCCTGCCTTTCTTTGTTCACCTGAAGCATAGAAGATTCTGCTCCAGCCCTTTACCTTCACTCTGTATGTATCTCTATATTTTAGATGTGTTTCTTGTAAACGACATATTGTAGGATTCTGGCTTTTAATCCAGTCTGCTACCCGCTTCCGTTTTATGGGAGAGTTCTTCCCGTTCACATTCACAGTTAAAATAACTATATCTGTATTCCCTGCCATCTTATTTACCCAGAGTTATGATTTTCTCTTCCCTTTCCCCTCTCTCCCTTCCCCCTCCCCAGTACTTTGCTCTTGATGACCACCTCCCACCAATAATCCTCCTCCCTTTAGAGTCCCTCCCTCCCCTTTATACCTTTCCCCTAATCCTTCTATTAGTTTATCCCTTTCCTTTTCTCCCCTCCTTCCTACCTTCCCACAAGGAGGGTCAGGTCTTTCTTTGAAGCCAAATGTATCTGATATACTCTCTTAGAGTCCAATCTAATGAGAGTAAGGTTTACACAATACTCATCACCCTCCCTTCTTCCCCTCAATTATATTGGATCTTCTATGTCTCTTTATGAGATTTTGCCTTATTTTACCTCCTTTATTTTTACTTTATTTTGCCTCCTTTTCCCCCCTCCCCCCTTTTTCTTTTTCAGTATGGTATCCCTTCCACCTCTATTTTCTTTTCCATTATTATCAAAGAAAAATCAAATTATACTGCCATTCTTTAAAGGATACCTATAGTAGGAATATAGTTCTCAAGAAATTTCCTTTTTACCTTTTTATGTTTCTCTTGAGTTCTCTATTTGGAGGTCAAATTTTTTGTTCAGATCAGGTCTTTTCATTAGAAATAGATGAAATTCTCCTGTATCATTGAATGACCCTCTTCTTCCCTGGAAGATGATGCTCATTCTAGCTGGATAACTTATTCTTGGCTGTAATCCGAGTTCTTTTGCCTTTCGGAATATCTGGTTCCAGGCCCTTCGATCCTTCAATGTGGAAGCTGACAGATCCTGTGTAATTCTAATGACAGTTCCTCGGTATTTGAACTGTTTCTTTCTAGCTGCTTGCAATATCTTTTCCTTGGTGCGATAGTCCTGAAATTTGGCCACGATATTCCTTGGGGTTTTAATTTTGGGGTCTCTTTCTGGAGGTGATCGGTGAATTCTTTCAATGCCAATTTTGCCTTCTGATTCTAAAACATCGGGGCAATTCTCTTTCATGATTTCCTGGAAGATAGCATCCAGGTTCTTTTTTTCATTGTGGCTTTCAGGGAGTCCGATAATCCTTAAATTGTCTCTCCTGGATCTGTTTTCCAAGTCAGTTGTTTTTCCTAGGAGATATTTCATATTTTCTTCTATTTTTTCATTTTTTTGTTTTTGTTTAACTGATTCTTGAAGTCTTTTTGAGTCATTTACTTCTATTTGTTCAATTTTAATTTTTAAAGTATTATTTCCTTCAGTTATCTTTTTTAACTCCTTTTGTAGCTGGCCAATTGAATTTCTTGATTCAATGCATTCTTTTTCCATTTTGCCAGTTTTATTTTTCAGTGAATTGTTGTCTTTTTCCAATTCACCAATTTTGTTTTTCAGTGAATTGTTGTCTTTTTCCAATTCACCAATTTTGATTTTCAGTTCACCATTTTTATTTTCCACTGAATTGGTGATTTTTTCCAATTCACCAATTTTGTTTTTCAGTGAACTGTTTTCTTTTTCCAATTCACCAGTCCTATTTTCCAGTTTTTGATATTTCTGTTGCCCTGATCTCAATTTATTTCCCCATTCTTCTTCTAGCTCTCTTTTGAGATTCTTAATGCAGTCATCCAGGTAAGCCTTCTGAAAGGGAGACCAACTTAAGTCTGCCTTTGTGGCTTCATCTGGGATTGTTTTCATAATGTCAGGATCTGGGGACTGTTCTATTTTTTCTCCGTAAAAGCTTTCTATGGTGAGAGCTCTCTTCTGCTTCTTGCTCATGATTTAAAATTGGGATATTGGTCAAAACCACAGAAAACTGCAACGATTTGTATTTGCCCTGGGGCAGTTTGCCGAGTTGACTTCCGGTCTGAGGCTGGTCGGGCTAGATCCGCACTAGGACCACGTTTTCAGCTGGTCTCGATCCACCCTTTTCCAAAGGCAGATCTGCCAAAGCACCTGCCCACAAGCAGAGCAAAGTGGCCCAGGCGTCTCCCAAGGGCTTCCTGGGTGCCCAAAATCCGCCCCTCTATGGCAGCCCTGACTTCCGCCCTGGCTGGAGTCTGATTGCGACCAGTGGCCGATTTCCCCTGAGGCTAACCTTCTCCGGAGTTCTTTCACGGTAGATCTTTGATAGAAGTGAGTTGTAGTCCGAATGCTTGGAGGTGCTCTCACTTAGAAACCAGTTGGAAGGCTTACTTTGCCTGGGTTTGAGGGAATGTCCTGGGAGTTCACAGAGAAAGCTGTCCGCAGTTCGCCATCTTGGCTCCGCCCCCTACTTGGGTCATTCTTACAGAAGACTGGGAAGGTCTCTGCGTTGGTTTTGTCTCACTAGATCTCATCACCACCTTCTGGGCCCTTCCTTGTTCTCTTGAGAAATGTGAATGAATTGGTGAATGTGGGCCACTTCCAGGTTGGGAAACTAATCCTATAGTCCTTGCCTAACTGTGATAGGGTCCCCCCAGTTCCCTCCATATAAGAGCAGGAAGCTGGATCCCAGCTTCACTCATTAATGCTCAGGGCAATGTTGTGCCTTCCCCCCCTTTTTTATTCTCCCCCCCCAGCAAGGTCATTTTCTAACTCTTATTCTTTTTATTGCCTGCACACTACAAGAATAATGGAAAGACGATCTTCCCTCTCAGTTCCTGGTAGGCCTTCATCGCACTGATGGGGATATTAGAATACTCTAAATCGTTTTCATTAAAACACAGCCTATTACTGTAAGTTGGGAAGTATCACAGATGGGGATTTCAGCTCTGCAGTCTCATCATCAGAATCACAGGAAAATGGACATCTCCCCATCTTTTCTCCTCATAGGTAATCACACAGCCATGACTAGTGGGCCTTGGGAAAGATCCCTCCAACACCAAAGTGGACATCTGCTTTTGCCTTCAACAAAAATATCCTGGTTCATTAGCAGAAGAAATCAGATATCTGTCGACTGGGAGAATGCTTTGAATTCAATCCCGGGAGTAAAATGTCATAAATAGCTGTTAATTTGGGGCTGTTTACTGAAAATTTAATGCCTGCAGAAAATCTATTTGTACCATCACAAATGTAATCATCCCTACTAGGGAGAAAGCAGGAAATGAAAGTGGTGATCTGGGCCGGGGCTGCCATGCGTGCTGAACCTCGTGCATAGAAAATGAACCTAATTAATGTTTATATGCTACCCACACAAGTAGATTTAAACACAACACAGCCTCCATTACAGGCACCAACTTAATCCACATGCCCAACTATAGAAAGGAAATGTCTTCTTTTCCTATGATATTATTGGTAGTAAATATTACAACTATTAATATGCAGTCGTAAAATATTTTCTAAACTCCCCTGATGAAAGGGGGTAATTATCATCATAGTTGTTTTATTAGATAATTTGGATGCTTCTGGATGATAAAAACAAAAGTCATTTCTAGAGAGAAGAGAAAATATTCTTGGTACACGCAAATGTGGACAACTTCCTATCAACCAAGAGAATACAGAAATCTCTTTAGCAACTGGGAAGTAAAAAAAAAGGATTTACAACAAGCAATTTAGATCAAAGATTTTTGTTTGTTTGTTTGTTTGTTTTTTAAAGGGCGGGGGGAGTTTTATTAACTGCATGCAAGATTCTTTCCTCTGTGCTACAGATATAAGGGTAAGAAACACCCTACCACTAGGACCATAATTCTAGCACAGGAAGAGATCTCAGGAGAAACTGAGGCAAAGAAAGCTGACTTGGTTTGCATTAGGGCACATTGGTGGCCAAGCTGGAACTCGAACCCAGCTCCTCTGTTACCAAAGCCAGGATTCTCTCCTCTCTACCTCATGGCCTCCAATGCAATTCCTTTTCTGTTTTTTCTTTCTACAATGAGAAAACTGTAGGCCACAACATTGTCATCACACTTAACCCAGAATCCTTATGTGCCATTTCAGGTGGAGTCAGGGTAAGGGAAGACATAGGATCAACCATTACTAGGCTCAGAAACTACCACCACCACCACCACCACCACCCCGGTCAGAATGGCCATGGGAAGAACCATTCAGCCAAAATCATTCTTGAGTGACGCCATCTCCCAGAAGTCTCAGTGGAGGAAGTAACACTCCCTCCCCCCACCCCCAATCCCCATTTATACAATGACAGAAGCCAGAATTCTTGAAGTAAAAAAAAAAGAGATATTTGGCTACAAAAGCCATCATTATTCTCTTTCCTTGTCACTTCATCTCCCTTTTCTCTTAAATTAGAGTAACAGATCTCAAATACTCTAGCCAGCTCTAAATTGACATAACAATGACCCTGGCTCCATACTGCACATGACATGTCTGTTGAAATCACCTTAACCTGAGAAGCTATCAGTCCTAACTCACTGTAATCCAAAACAGTATGGTTGCTACTGTGCTAGAGGCAAACAGGGGAGCTCAAGATTTGCTTGAGGCATAAGGGCTGGGAGTGGGTAGAGTAGTTGGTAAATTATATGATGCAAAAGAGAAGCAGCCACAGGTAAGATATCTGTGACCCTTTGATATATGAACCTATAGAACCAACAGTTAGATTTGGAGGTGCAAGCTTTCATGGCTGGCAATGCTGTCTACATCATTCCCCACAATTCCTCACCCATCAGCCCAGCTTAATTCTTCACCCACTGGAAGCAAAATAAGGCAAACCTGATCCTTCTGTCCCATGACATCTTTTCCAAGGCTTAAAGTCCCTCTGTCATTAACATAATTCCCTCTTTTTGGGGCTAAATATTGAAATCTGCTGCTAGCCTCTCCCAGCATAGAATGACTTAATTTTTCTGTCTCTCTCTTTTTCTCTTTTTTTT